>SCLG01000525.1:73673-96551 GCA_004367875.1 Oikopleura albicans | reverse complement strand
CGCCGACTTGGAATTATCTTTTGAACCAATGGGAACTCACCTGTCCTCTTGGCGGTTGCAATATGACAGTTACCAAACACATCATTCAAAGCAGAGAGTAAGCTCTTTTTAAATCTTGTTTTCGGAGATTTAAAATTAATCAAACAATGCATTCGAAAAATTAACACGTAGTTTTTAGGGGACCTACTTTTTAATACGGAATTTTTATCACGGTTATTTTTAAGACGGAACTTTTTAGCACGCTTACTTTTTACAGGAAATTTTTTAACACGCAATTTTTAACACGGAATTTTTAACACGGTTATTTTTTACCACGGCATTTTTTACGAAGGTTATTTTTTAACACGGAATTTTTTATCACGGTTGTTTTTTAACACTTAATTTTGCTCAAATTAACACGAAACTTTTTAACACGGACTTTTTAACGCGGAATTTTTCTGAGATGATTTATTTTTAACACGAAACTTTTTTAACACGAATTTTTTAAACATGGATATTTTTAACACGAAATTTTTCTAAGACGAAATTTTGTAACAGGATTGATTTCAAAAATGTGAAATAAAAGTTTGTTGTATTTTTCATAATGAAAACATAATTTATGTAATTATTACGGGGATTATTTTAATCATAGTTTATTTATTATATAGTTTTTCGGTGCTTATTATTAAATTTTCGTCAAAAGAAGATAACAAAAATTGAATCAAGGCTCTTGACTACAATTAAATATAATTATGATGGTCCAACGTTTCGTTCACCAGATTTAGTAATCTTAATTCGTGACACGTTTATCCCAAGTGGTTAAAAAGTTACCTTTGAATTTGGATTAAATGACACCAAAGTGACTCATAAAAAGTGAATATTTTTGTTAAAGCAGGCAATGAAGGATACTTATCATATTTTTTAATTCCAAAAGGGACCGTTGGATAATAATGCAATCCGCTTTTGCGCGTTTTCTGCGAGATACGTTTTGTTCGAAAATTGACGAAACTAACTTCTAGGCCCTAGAATCTAGGGGGAAATTCGTGTTAATCGATCCATGACTACCACACACAGTTTTAATTTTCAACCCCAATGTTTTCCCTAATTTTTTATGAACTTTTGTAATGGTCCATTACTAAATTAGTAATTATGGATCTAACAGAAATCAGCGATTTCGAATATTCGATGGTTTTCTGAAAATTTTGGGCATTTTCCAGCAATTTTTATTAATTTGCACGAATTCCTTCCAAGGAGTGAATATCAATAGGACAGTAATAAATTATTTTCCAACCTACTTATCAGCGTAACAAAAAAAGAAGAAACGAAAAAACTCTTTGTTTTTCGCGTTGTTATGGTAACGCGGCCAATCAAAATCGGCAGCGCGAGACCATAGTGGTCTAAATTTAATTGTAATCCAAACTTAATTTTTCTTTCTAAATTATTTTTCATTAAGTATTCGATGTTTATCAAATCAGATCAAAATCTTTCATTTTATTTATTAACTTAACATCATATTTTTCATCGTCCACCATTTAATTCCGATTTTAAAGTTCGATTGAATTGACTGAAGTCTGAATTAACTTTAACATATCCCGTTGTGAGCCCTTTCTGGATAATTTAATTTAGAGTGGTTGTTTTTGCGCTTCGAATTCCAAAATCACCAGAACTTAGCGGAATAATTCATGACCTTGAATTCAAATGTGCTTACGATTCGCTTTTTCAATTACACTCGTCATCCGAATTTTATAACGATACCGGTTATAATTTGGTTCAATCTGGCTCACTTTCTACCGGTTTTGGACTTGGTTTGTATTCTGATGCGGCGAGAAACAGCTCAAGCCATATTTCGAAAGCTGAAATTGGAACGACAGTTAACGGGATTGATTTCATTCAATTACATTCACCCCTAATCANACTATAAACGCTTTTTAGGAGTTAAAAATCAGAAAAAGACGGATCCATTAATTAGAGCACTAAAATCTTAATACTAATTTTAATTTCTGATTTAAAAAAAAAAATTTAATGGTCCAAAATAGCATAAAGAGACCGAGCGAGAGACCGAGCAAGATTCGTGTGATAAACGTAAGAAATAAGACGAGAAGACACATTGAAAGTCAAGGCGCGCGCCTCGAGTGTTCATTGTCGGGAAACCGAAGGCTGTCGGGAACAAGTTATTACATACTGTATGTAACATACAGTATTTAGGAAAGCCTGTACACTTGGTGGCGCGCCTCAAAGAGAGCGAGTCGCGTGCTTTATAGCGGGCTCGAAAAAATGTGGCAATTTGGGGACACGTGATTTCCCCCTTTTTTAAATTTTTCTGTTTGTCTTTCGTGTTTTCTCGGATAAGTTTTCCAACTTATCCGCCCACGCAATATCCCACTTGAATTTGGTTATCAGTATTTGGAAATTTTTTAAATGAATTTACACGAAAGTGTTGCAACTTATGAAAAATTTCCCGAATTGATAATAATTTCTCATATTTTCCATATATTTCTTTATCTTGAAAACTGCCTACGAACTGAGCACTTATCTTTCAAGTTTCCATTATGTTTCACTGTGGTTTTGAAAGATAACGGCGCATTATTGGTGAAGTAAAAAATACTAAAAGCGATTCGAAAAAAATAAATTGGTGTACCTTTTCCTCATCGGGCATTAATTTGAGGAAATTTCTAAAATGTCCCCAATTCTTCCAAAGAATCAAAAGTAACTGATAGAAGCAGGCCATTGTACCAATAAATGCCAATATCAGAGCAAAACTGACCCCAACTTTGTCTATTACCCAAATAATTTGATAAGGCTCACGACCGCCAACTTTAATAACTTTCAGTTAAAAACTGGCGGTAGTGCCGGGACTACCGCAAATTTTCCTTAATAATTGGCGGTATAACTACCCCCAGTTTACCATCAAACTAAGGAACGGTTTTATATTTTCTTTATTAAAGTCTATTTTTTTGTCTGAATTGGAACTTTTTTTTCTAAAAAAGCGTCCCTGAAATTCTGCCTCTCAATTAGGAGACACTGTGCCCTAATATAAGTTTGAGTCTAGTAATAAACGCAAAGCTGATTCTGTAGTGAGCTCGACAAAAATAAATTAATACAGTCCGAGCTGATTGCAATGTACGAAAATAATTCTTATTTATTTGGTACTTATTACAGGGTACTTTAGCTAAAAATTAGATTGCAATTTTATTTNCAAACGAAAAAGACGATTTATCCAAATTTATCACGTGACCCGTTTAACTTGGCGCAAAACTGACCTCGGTCCCTATATTCTACTTTTTGATTCTGAGTACAATGGCCAAAACAGTTTTTTTTCAAAAATTTGACCTGTCCAATTATTATTTTTTTTTCTTCAGGATATAATTATAGCACTATTATTGCACTTTTATATGGATTATGTTTCCACGCAGCCCCAATATTAAAAAAATAAGCTTTAAGATTATAGTATAAACTCGTTTTAATATCGAAATATAGGCCTACTTTAATAAAAATCGAACCTGGAAGCTTCTATGGGAGATCTTAAAGCTATTCTTCGAATTAATACAGGGGAGTCGCCAAATAAGGGTCACTCACGTGTTTTTAAACCGACTGAAGAAATCGTTTTTTTTTGGAAACTGATCGTCGCCCGACCGTTTACTGGCGAACTCAGAACTGGCGAAACTCAGAACTGGCGAACGTTTCTGGCGAATGTTTCTGGCAAAACTCAAAAAGTTTGTCTTATATACACTGCACAACCCGTGTTGTTAACAAAATTCCGTTATGTTACCACTTTTTGGGATTTAATATCATTTCAAATAATTTTATTGATTAACAAAGGGGGACCGATGGGCCCACCGGTTGGAAATATATTTAGGCTCCCATAATTCATTACCAAAATTTTGTAAGAATGTGTAAAAATGATGTGAACTTACAAAAATCGTCCCAATTTGAATTGAATGAAAGTATTTCTTTGTCAATTGATATAATTGATTCTTCACCTCAGGGCTCGCAAACTGTCTGTTATCGACGGTTGCTTTATTCTATGGTTAAAAATGTTTCTTTCAACTCGCAGGGGGAAGTGTGTGCAGATATGCACACGACTTGGTTTTTTGTTGATTCAAAGCATAAGGAGGCCCCATAGGGGAAAATTGGTATTGCTGACCCCCCTCAACTTTTCGAGAAAATTCCATTAGCGGTATTTTTTGCGTACGTCGGGTATTTCAAACAGCTCTCTAGGGGGCCCTGGTGGCCCAAATCAATTTCTTAATAGTCAGATCGACGTAGTTTGACGAGCTTTACAACTTGGCTTTACCAGTTTTACCAGAATTATTGCGAATTATAGTGAATTTTAAGTGTGTGCATACGTGCACACAATTCCCCCCACGGGTTATCAAAAAGTCCTTCCCCCCTGAGAGTTAATAATTTTGTAACGAGCCCTGTTTCAGATTGTGAGTTTCTTAATATTGATTCGTCGTCTGATATTTCCAAATGCACCAAAGCTTGTAAAGGCGGAAGTCCGTTCAGGTAATGCCTAAATAGTATTAATTAAAAGAACAGTAATATGATAAAGTACAGCAGGTGCGCCGTTATGTTACAATTTTTACCGTTACTCCCTTTATCTTACACGTTTTTAGCAAAAACTTTTCTGACGTCATTGCCTACGCAGTAGATAAAGAAGCAGTAGATCGAAATACTACCCGTAAAATTTTCAAAATCACAAAAAAGTTAAAATTTTTATTTTTTGAGTTAAGAGTGGGAAATATTTTCTTGAAAAAGGTGTGATCGGTTAATACTTTCTAAAAAGAAATTCAAATAAGCTATTTTTAAAATTTGCTTTCAAAAATTAGAAAAAAAAATTGATTTTTTAAACTTAATGGTTCCAAATTTAATTTTTTACAAATTTTTTGAAGAATACTTTTTAGAAAAATATTTTTTGAAGTTTATTTTTTTGGACAATATTTTTTGAACATAACAAAAAACTTGAATTTAATAAAATATTTGAATTTATCAAAAGTTTCAAAAATACAAATAACTAAATTTATGCAAAAGTCTGAATTTTCACTATTTTTTTATAATTTTTGTACTTTCGAAATTTTTAAATCTTTTGATTTTTTTTATAATATATACTCTAAGTTGATTCAAACTACCGCCGAAAAGATACACTACTGTAATGTAAATATTTTTGGATTTCTTTGTAGGAAATACCGTATTCAAGATGAAAGGAATTAATATTTAATGCGATTGGTGAAACTGGCAGATGTTCGGCACAATCTGGTAAATGCGCAAGAATCCATCGAGCGTGAAACAATCAGACTTATCGAGCAAAATCCCTTTTTATAAAAAAACAAGAAAAACACTTGAAAAACTTGAAAAATCGCAAAAATGAAGGTTGAAAGTCGAATTCAGTTCGATCTGGGCAATTTGTCAAATTGCGAGTTACTGGAGCTGCACGCGAATATGAAAGAAAAAATCGCCCAAATTGAACAACAGAATAGATCACAGTATGTTAATAGCAGTTGTGATGAGATTTATCTTAGCTGTGATGAGGCACCCGAAGAGACTTTCAAAAAACACACCGAGAAAAAACATTTATCACAGTTGGAGATAATTATGAAGTGTTGGGCTTAAAATTTTTTTTTTATTTCTTATTAAAATCTTAGCGACATTTATTAATACAAGGCCTTCCAAATAGGGGTCGTCTTTGCAAAAGAAATGTAGGTGGTGCCAAATAAGAGTCTTTTTTTGACAAAAATATAATTGCTTTAAAAAAAGGGTCGCTGATTTTACTTTTCTTTCCCACGGACATTTTCTATTACAGCGGGGTCTCATCTTAACTCTCAGGCGGAAGTGTGTGTAAATAGACACGCAACTGGTTTTTTTCGTCGATTTAAGGCATATGGAGGCCCCGTAGGTTAAAACGGGTATTGGTGACCACCCTCAACTTTTCGAGAAAATTCGATTGACGGTGTTTTTTTAAGTGCGTATTTATTTACACGCATTTCCCCCTACGGGTTCCCAAAAACTCCCCCCCTAAAAGTTAAGAGATAGCCCGCTATTTTTGATCAAAGTCCACTGTTTTCCCTTAATTTGAACTTTTGAAAACTTTTTTCGAAGAAATACGTCCCTTAATTTAGTGTTCCTTAATATGAGACCCCGTTCTATTTTTTTTACAAAGATAGCGCTTTATTTAATTTTTTGTAAAAGTTTGAACCCTAAAAAGCGATTGACAAACCAATTGGAGCGATCTACAATGGCGAACAAAGTGGAATATGAACATAAAATGTGTAAATTACAATTGGAGAATACCGAAATGAAACAAAAACTTCAACAGTTTAATTCCCAAACAAAAGAATTGGAAGAAACTATTTTTGCAACAATTAAAAAGTACGTTTAAAAATAAATTTACACCACCTAGCTTAGTAAGTTAACAAACTTAAAGTGAAAAAAAGATGTTAATTTACTTGACGATAGTTAATTAAGTTAATTAGTGTGTAGGCGTAAGTGCACGAAAACATAAAAAATGTAAACTTACTTAATTATTGACGGCTTTTTTCAATGTAAAAATAAAATTTGTTAACTTACTTAGTGTTAACTTGTCGGCCAAGTGTGTTTTTTGTTATTTACTTTTCAATTTTTCAATGTTTTTTTGTTATCAAGAGATATTTCATGTAAAAATTACTTTTGAAAACGTGTTTCTCAAGATTTTCTCAATAATTGGTTTAGTACGCATAATAGAAATATTGATAATTATATTTTTCTGGTTCTTTAGTAAAATTGTTCACTCTATGTTCATTTTCTTTGTCATTTTATATAATGAAAAGAAATACGAAGCGTTTTTTAAAAACTAAAATTCTTTGCAAATATTGTCTGATGGGGTACTCGAGCATGCCGAATCCACCTAGACCAATAAAAAACCAAAGTCATCTGAGGAAGATTTTTCGGAAAAAAAATCATCTCCGATTTTTGTTTTAAAATTTTCTCCAGAAAAATTTGGTTCGACCCGTTTATCAGCGATCTTTCATTAGAGGCCGTTTTGATGAGATAAGAGGGCACATAGACCGATCGTCACACGGTGACCCCCAAGAGTTAAAACCTAGTGTATAATAATGTGCTTTGCCACCCGATTATCCTTAGAAACCACTTTTAAACACTTGACTAGCTAAATTATCCAAAGTACATAAAACAAAATAACACTTGAGATATACACATTTTTTTCACAATTTATTTGGCTATTTCAAGATGAAGGCATTGAAACTATTAGTTAAAATTATTAGAAAAAATGAAATTGACGAACGCGTGGCAGGATCAAACGTGGCGGGATCAAACAGTGTTTTGGAAACTGCGGCGATTGGACTGGAAGAAGTGATTGGAAAACTCGAAAAGAAATATCAAAAGAAAGAGAATAAATTTCGATCACAAATTGAAAATTTGATCAAACGGGTCGAACTTTTATATGGTCAAGGCAGTGTTCAACATAATGTAATGTATATACCATATTTTTTCGATTACATATATAATATGTGTCATGTATATGTAATTTCTCCATATTTAGCATTATAATTCGAATATACAGTTCTGGCCGGGAAAAAAGAACGCTCTAGAAATGGTCGTTTGCGAGAACGTGACGGTTTGTTAAGCTAAAAGTGTCACTTTAAGGGCAATACAAGAAACTTTTTCTTTACCAAAATATATTATTGCTAGACTTCAGAGGTTCAAAAATCTTAACCCGGTTTTGATGTACAGTCCGTACTCTCACAACGGCCGTTCCCGGTTCTTAAAACCGCTCTTTTGGAATTATTGATCCCCAAGTTACTTTTTTACCGTAAAAAAATAATTTGATGAAATAAACGGCCGTTATTGGAGTAATGACTGTAATTTAGACAAATAAACTTATTTTGAACACGTGCAAAGTAACTGATCAACGTTTACAAATCGACAACCTTAAAAAGGATCGGGAACTGTACAAGTCAAAGTTCGAAAAAGAGCAAAAATCAAAATCGAAACTTCAACAAGATCTTTGGCGAATGGAATCAAACTTGGATCAAGAACAATTCAAACGAGATCAACTTGAACTCAAAATGAATCAACTAAAAACCCAAATTTCAGGTTTATTACATTTTGATTTGATCTCTCAGGGGAAGGACTTTTTGATAACCCGTAGGGGGAAATTGTGTGCATATATGCACACACTTAAAAATTCACAATAATGCGCAATAATTTTGGTAAAACTGATAAAGCCAAGTTGTAGAGCTTGTCAAACTACGTCGATCTGACTATTAAGAAATTGATTTGGGCCACCAGGGACCCCTAGAGACCTGTTTGAAATATCCAACCTACGCAAAAAATACCGTCAATGGAATTTTCACGAAAAGTTCAGGTGGGGGGTCAGCAATACCAATTTTGCCCTACTGGGCCTTCTTATGCCTTAAATCGACGAAAAAACAAGTCGTGTGCATATATGCACACACTTCCCCCTGCTAGTTTACTCCCGCTTTTAATATCATGTTGCGCCGTTGACAGTGCCATATGGCACTGCTGCTTGACATTAAAGAGTGAAGCCGTGTGTAATTATTCCAACAAGCGAATAAAAACCATAATGAAGGGCTGGTTTTTATATTGGAATTATTAGAAACGGTGAATTTCGCATGTGATAAGAAGTAACAAGTATCTAAACCGGTAACCGGATGTCAATTTCCGGTTAATCGGAAATAATTTTTTGCAAAAAATAATCTTTTCCCGATCTCGAGCTATTAGCCGAATAAGTGAAAACAGTGCCATATTGCACTGTCGGGATTGTAGGAGTTAAAAGTTTAATACTGAAATGTTGAGAATATTTTATTCTATATTTAGACATTCAACGACGTCATAAAGAGGACCACGACCGAAATACGCGAGAAAGAATTGAGAATCTCAAATTGTGATTTTTTTTTTTTCACAAAAGACTTTCTGTTTGATTTTGGGGATATTTTGTAAAAAAAAAATTCGATGGTACAGTACGTACTTCCAACACGACGCTTTTAATTATCGAAAATAGCGTCCGTATTGAAGAAGTTGTCATAAACTGTCCATTTTTCGACTGTTTTCGGGGAATTTGTTCCGCAAAAAGCGTCTTTATTGAAAGAAAGTGTCCGTATTGAAACTAAGGACTGTACTCAATGTTTTTATTACTTCCAGAATCATATATATGCATTTCCCGTTTTTATTCTGGTATGGGATCGAAAAATCGTACAAAAATTGTGTATTTCTGACATTTGTTGCAAAAAACACTTTCATGAATATTTAGGGCAAATGACGTAAATTATTTCAACTTCAAACTGTATTAATTTTGTAACAAAGTTCTATTTTATTTTAAATTAATAAACTATAATACATAAAAAAAAACTAAAATATGTACCTGTATTGTTCTAGATTTTTCGGAAAATTGAGCAAAATCCACCCGGCACCTGGTTGAACGCGTCCGATAGCTTCTTTCATAACTTCACTCGCTAACTCGTCGCCTATTGCTTCACCATTACTGATAAAAAAGATGCAAATCTTAATCATTTTTCAAAAAGTTTTTTTATTAAACCCAGAAAATCAGTGTTTAAATTAGGCAATTTATTGTAAGTCTGACAAATCTTGTTCCTGTGCGGTTAAAATATGTCGAGAATTAATCATGAATTCGAGACGAACCCACACATCTTTGTGATAAGGTCAAATAGGAATTGCGTCGAATTCATGAGCAAAACCTGTATCAATTTTTATTTAAAAACAATACGTAAAAATTATTTTTAAAATTGGTGCGCACCGAATTTCAACCCCAATTTCAACACATTAAAAAAACTCTCAAAATTTTAACGCTTCAAATCAAAATCGTTAAAATGTGTCAAACTTTTTGTCGAATTTTTTCTGATGCTCGCCCATTTTTTTCCCTTAGTCCTAAGACCGATTTATTATTAATAAAGTTTGCACCCTGCCTGATAACCTCAATAACTCTCCCACCGAGTGTTGCCCGAGATGATAAAACTTCATGTTCGACTTTCTCATTCTGTTCGGGTTCTAGAACATCTGTTTCATTTTCCGGATTTGTGGGGGTGTGCTCGGCATCATGACTTTTCGGAGTTTCATTTTTGTGATCCTGTAATATTTTTTCATGGATTTTTGCACTTGTGACGCGCGATAAATTGGGCGTCGAAAATTGCGAAGAGTCGATTGTTTCGAAAGTCCCCAGTGCTTCTTCTTTGCTCAACGCATGAATCACCGTTTCCTTTTCTTTAAAAGAGTTCAATTTTTACACTAGGTGCGCCGTTATGTTTCACCCCGTTATGTTACAATTTTTGCCGTTCGTCCTGTTATGTTACAATTTTTTAGCAAAAAAAATTCTGGCATTTTTGCCTACGCACTACGCCGTTATGTTACAATTTGTACCAAAAACGCGTATTTCGCAATACTTTTGAGTTACGTAATAACTTTTTTCTGTTATGTTACAATTTGTACAAAAAACACGTATTGCGCAATACTGTCCCCGTTCGTCCCGTTATGTTACAATTTGTACAAAAAAAAAACACGGCCTGACCATTCAGTTACGAACCGAAGTGCCATATGGAACTGTCGGGAGTGCAGCAGGGTATCAAACACGATAGCGGAGGTATTAATTATTGTTTAACAATTTCAATTACGAGTTTTTCCGGTAATTTTTCCCGGAATCTGAAGAGTATTTGGTAGTGTTTTATAAAAGCATTGCCTATAACTACTGCGAAAGTGTCAAGATATGGGCGCTACAACTGTACATTTAAAATAGATTTAATTTCAATTTTGAATCCTATACTTCAAAGGCGTCGACGCAATCTTTAAGAACAAGATCAAAATCCAAAACGACCAGTGGATGTTTATCTGCCAGTCGTAAGGCAACTTGATTGAATCGAGAATGTGGCTTCCCGGTCACAGAAATTCTTTTGAGGGTTATATTTATAATGTGATGATATTTGAAACATTTCGTACACTAAGTGCGCCGTTATGTTAGACTCCATTATCTTTCAATGTTTCCCGTTCGTCCGCTTATTGTTCATTTTTTCGGCATATCCGCCCACACACTAACCCATTAAAGTTTTCATTTTTTGTCAATAAATTTACAGAAAGTTTTATAATTAAAGGGAAATTTTCATGAAAAATTCGCGTATTTACCATAGATGTCATCATCTTTTAAAACGCCTACGTACTACGCCGTTGTATTATAACTTTACATCATCGTTACTTTTTCCACTTTGGTTTCGGAAGATAACGGCGCCCCGGGTGTATGACTCGAACGGTATTAAATTACTTATTGCATTTTTTTCTTTTGGCTATTTGAAATATGCCTAACGCAAAGTTCACCCCGTCCCTTAACGGCCACTTATCATTGTCATCATTTTTCTTTTTGCCGTCATCCGGATCCAAGTACTTTTTCCCAAGTTCACGCTCAAACTGGTTAAAAACATGATTTTGCGGAACTGATAATTCAGGTGGGATCGTCCAGTCGCCAATAGACATATTGAATTCTTCAAGGTCAAGTTCATTTAATACATCAGTGGACTCTTGGGAATATCCAGTAAGTTTATCTCCCCGGCAAAATAATTCGCGCCACTCGCGGACACTTTTCAGCGGAATATCTGCGCCGGTTATATCATTGTGGTACTTTTGAAGAGTGTTATATTAATTCATTATGATAAAATACAAGGAATTATTTATGAATTCGACGCAATTCTCATGCGACCTAATCACTAAAATTATTTCATTTTTTTGGGGAAGAATAAATTCAACTCATCCGCCCACTCACTGTGCTATTATTAGAATCATTAGAATTTTAACATATTTTTGAAAATTGTTCAAACATTAACGACAAATTACTACACCACATAACCGTTATGTTAACACCATCAACCCTCAAAAAGTGTTGACATAATGGAATTTTGTTAACAAAATGGGGTAGAGCGTTTCGTTAATTAGTTGCAAAATGAAGTTAATCAAATCCCAAAAAGTGTTAACATAACGGAATTTTGTTAACATAACCGTTGGTAACATAATGGGTTATGTGGTGCATATTTTACGTAAACTTTCAAATACGCCTCCGAAATTATCCGTTATCTTTCACAATTTTGGCTTTAAAATTTAATAATCTTTGAGAAAACGAAAATTGAAAACGTGTCAGATAACAGCGCAGTACTACTCATAAAAGCACTCCATAACTTAATTGTCATCGATAGGTCAAAAATATCGTTGACCAGACTTTGGGCAAAACCATTATGTTCTTCTTTTCGCCGTAAAAGTGTTTCTTCGGTGAGTTTGGCATAATCTTCCTGTTGAAAATTCTCAGCTTCCTTATTTAACTCCCGCACGACCCGCAAACTTTCCGCCTCGCGATCCAGCGCGTCATTAAACTGCTGGAGGCGTTGGGCTTCAAATTCGCGCTCCAATTTTATGCGATTTTCGCGCAAATTTGACTTTTCCTTTTTGACCGAAATGAGTTGGGTGGTTAAGCGTCTTTCGAGAATGCTCTCACGGGTTACACGGGATACTAATACTCGGTCGCGTTCGTCATTTTGCGCCGTGAAAACTCCGTCAATCACATCCACCAGCACTTTTCGACGCCTACGCCCTCTTTCCTCCGACGCCTTTTGTTTTTCGTTAACATTTAGCTGAAGTTAACATTTAGCTGATGAGATTTAGCTGATGACATTTAGCTGATGACATTTAGATGATGACATTTAGCTGATGACATTTAGCTGATGACATTTAGCTGATGACATTTAGCTGAATATTTACTTGAAGTTTAAATTTAGTTGAAATAACCAACTAACCAGTTATCAAACTGTTTTCCTCAAAACGTGGTAAGATAATGGGGTAGGACGTTTGTATTGATAATTGGAAGTTATAATTAAATTCCCGGATGTTTTTTACTAACTTAAAAATATATTAGGAGCCATAAAAGTATTAAAACCGGTACCCGGTTGGCCATTTCCGGTTAACCGGAAATTGACCGTGACAAAAAAATAACCTTCACTGGCCAACCAAGCGAATACAAAAACCCGATGGGGGATAGCTCTCATCGATTTCAAGCTGTTAGCGAATTAAACGAAAACAGTGCCATATGGCACTGTCGGGTGCGCAGGAGTTAAATTTAAATGAGAACAAATCTGTACCTTTATTTTCTGCATATATTCATCGCCAGTCATTGGCGCCGATTTTATTTGGTCCGAATTTTCTTTTTGTTTTCGCAGTTCAAATTCACGAATATCGTCCCTTACGCTGCTCGATTCTTTTTTCGTAACATTTCGTTTGTTCGCTTTCGGTTTCTTTTTGTATAATTTTAGATTTGGTTCTGAGCTGCAAATATCGAGTAAGTCTATTTTGCTTTTTCGTTCTTCGTCGGCTTCATATTTTTCTTTCTCAATTCGACTATTTCGAAGCGAATTTTGCAATTTTTCAAATCGACTTAGTTCGTTGAACTCGTTTTCGATTGTTTCATGGTTTTTCTCGATTTTTGAATTTTGCCTCGAGGCCAAAGCTTCAATACTTTGATAAACCATGGGGCCACGAAATGGCGTTTCTTGTCTAAAAAATACTAATTAAAATTTGGACCTGTTATTAATTATTATTAACTCTGAGGGGGAAGGAGTTTTTTGGAACCCGTAAGGGGAAAATGTGTGTATATAAACACGCCCTTAAAAAAATCACAATAATTTGCAATAATTGAAAAAACTGGTAAAGCCAAGTTGTAGAGCTCGTCAAACTACGTCGATCTGACTATTCAGAAATTGATTTGGACCACCAGGGCCCCCTAGAGAGCTGTTTGAAATCTCCAACCTACGCAAAAAATACCGTCAATGTAATTTTTTCGAAAAGTTGAGGGGGGGGGTCAGCAATACTCGTTTTGACCTACGGGGCCTCCATATGCCTTAAATCAACGAAAAAACAAGTCGTGTGTTTATATACACTCACTTCCCTCTGGGAGTTAACTTCACTTATTTATTTAAATTTGAATCTGAAAATATTGTAATTTCAAGTTATCTTACTCGGCGCCGGTGTCAATTATCTTACCAAATTAGATTACTATACGGTATAGTATCCACCCTTTTTAGTGGTAAGAAGACTGGATACGGTGTGTGGTAACTAGTTTGTCAGGTGGAAACAAGCGATCCAGTCCATTAGAGGGCGCCAAGTGAGCAGTTATTCTTGTTATTCTTGTCTTGTTATATTTCGAATCGATTAACATACCAACTTACTAATATGCTCGGCGCCCTCTAATGGACTGAATCGCCTTATTTTTTACCCGACAAAGTTGTTAAAATAACTGGTTAGGTGTCGTATCTTTTATTTAAATTATACCTCTGTATATGTTTTTTGAGCGCAACATATAATTGATACAAAAGTGCCCGAATCTGTGAAACATTTCCATTTTTAATTTCTAGAATAAACCAGGGCGTAATGTCGATGCCTAGTCTGGCCATGGTCGGCCTTAACATTGCGTAGTTTCGCATTAACGCGTCCTTATCCTTTTTTGGCGAAAACATTTGAATATCTGATTGGAGACTATATTAGGGGTTTAAGCAGCCTTTAAAAAATGCGTCATTCAAAGGGTAGTTCTTCCAATCGAACACATATTCCAACAAGAACAAGTTATTACCGGCACAGAAAGTACACCACTTGCGCATTTAAGTTGCAAAAGTATTTTCCGAATATTGTAACACAACTGCGCAGGCTAATAAAAAAACTGCCACTTAAACTGCGCAGTGCGTAGGCGGCCAAGTAGAATTGTAAATTATGAAATTTCGCATTAAAATACTACGAAAAGTTGAAAACATATTACATTTCAGCAACCGCAAGTGGTGTATAATGTGTCCGCACAATTCATACAAGTTGTCTCTAATTATTATGAAATTTAAGCATTATTAGGCGCATAATATGAACTGTTGAGCCCTTGGCCATATTTATACAGGATTTCGGCTATGTAGTATCCATTACGAAATGTCTCCGGTAGATTTTCTCTTGTGACACTTTTTGAAAGTCCCACATCTTGGTTTAACCAATGACATAAAATATCACTCATTTATTCAATTAATTGTGATTTATTCGAGTAATTATTGTGATTTAATTCAATTTATGCGTCATTTCTTAACTTTGGAAAACCACGCTGCTTGTTCAATGACCGGTTGCCATGGAAACTTTCCGCAAAAATAATACTAAAGCGAACATAATGACTAATGTTCTTATTCGGCATGCTTTCTGGATTTCGGCTAGATTAAACATACAGGAGGGTGTCATATTAAGGGACGGTTTGTTTTTTTGACCAAAGTTCAATTTTATCCCTTTAAGGGAATTATACGCATACAACACGGTCAAATAAGAAAATGATGTTCCTTTGTAAACAAATTGACCGTACTACCCTTAAGGGATTAATAATTTGAGTTTTTTGAATTTTTTTTTCGAAAAAAATGCCTCCCTTAATTTGAATCTTTTAGTCAAAGTATCCTTTAATTTGAATTCTGTCCCTTAATATGTGACCCCCCTGTATACAGTCCCTACTTCAAAATCGTTAAGAATGACTTCATGATCCCGAATTGTTAGAATTTGTTGAACCACAATATTTCTAAATGAAGCTTGCATATTTCGGGTACAACGCTAACGCAGTTATCTTGCCAAAATTATTTTCAAGAAACTATAAAGAAATGCACAGTTCGTACAAATTTTATTTTAACGGAAAATGACGAAAAGTCGAAATACACAGGGTACGCCGTTAACCGGCCAGTTAAAAAATAAGTGCCCGGTTAACGGCGTACCCTGTGTATATAAGGAATAAATATTTCTAAAATATTTTCAATAACAAAATGTACAGGTGGAAGAAATTCTGTCTGACAAAATGATAGAGGAAATGAAATTATTGAAGAGTGCAAAACTGATACAAAATAGGGTAAAATAACGTGTTTCTCGCTTTCTCAAACTTGTACATATTTGTGTAATAAGATTGAAAACTAGAAAAACGAGAAACACGTTATTATACGTCAGACTGTAGCTTGAGATATCAAATCTAAATCTTGACACAGCTGTTTATTTATTTTTTTTTGTTTATTTTGTGAGAAGTTTATGAAATTCGGCATCTTGTTTGTTGTCCATTGTGAAGGGTAGATATGACAGAGATGGAAATAAAATCGAAACTGCGCCTCCAATGGAAAGCAGTGCTGATCTGGTTTTTTCATGTGTTTTATTTAAAAAATAAATAATAATAATTAATAAATAATTAACTTATAATTAAAGAAATAGCTATTTCTAAACCAGTCCTAAGAACCACCCAACTCGTATCCAAACCGCACCTTCATAGAGCATTCCGGTGTTAAGAATAAAACCGACAAAAATCGGACCTTAAATAAACTTTTGTTATTTTTAAGAGTGGTAACCACCTTAGGAATAACATAATCTAAATTTTCGTTTTAAGGCACACTAATATCAAGTAATATGCGTATAAAAGCTATAGGCGGCGTTTTCAAGTTCATAAGGATAGATAAATTGCGAAAAATCTAGAAAATTTTAACTTCAACGGGTATCAGNCATATTTTTCTTTCTCAATTCGACTATTTCGAAGCGAATTTTGCAATTTTTCAAATCGACTTAGTTCGTTGAATTCATTTTCGATTGTTTCATGGTTTTTCTCGATTTTTGAATTTTGCCTCGAGGCCAAAGCTTCAATACTTTGATAAACCATGGGGCCACGGAATGGCGTTTCTTGTCTAAAAAATATTAATTAAAATTTGAACCTATTATTAATTATTATTAAATGAAATTTGTACCTAAAATATTGTAATTTCAAGTTATCTTACCCGGCGCGCCGTACCCGATTATCTTACCTACATTAGATTATTTTACCCCTTTTTGTGGTAAGATAAGTGGATACGGTGTGTGATAACTAGTTTGTCAGGTCAAAAACAGGCGATTTAGTCCATTAGAGGGCGCCAAGTGAGCAGAACTTTTAATATTTCAAATCGATTAACGCAAACATACTGACTTGTATACTCGGCGCTATCTAATGGACTGAATAGACTGATTTATTTAAACATCATACCTCTGTATATGTTTTTTCAGCGCAACATATAATTGATACAAAAGTGCCCGAATCTGGGAAACATTTCCATTTTTAATTTCTAGAATAAACCAGGGCGTAATGTCGATGCCTAACCTGGCCATGGTCGGCCTTAACATTGCGTAGTTTCGCATTAACGCGTCCTTATCCTTTTTCGGCGAGAACATTTGAATATCTGATTGGAGACTATATCATGGGTTAAAGGATTTAACTTGAAGTATGTTTCAAAAAATGCGTCACGCAAAGGGTAGTTGTTCCAATCGAACAAATATTAACGGCGCAGAAAGTACACCACTTGCGCATTTAAATTGCAAAAATATTTTCCAATTATTGCAACATAACTGCGCAGGCTAATAAAAACTGCAACTTAACTACGTACTAGAAACTGCTATTAACTGCGCAGTGCGTAAGCGGCCAAGTAGAATTGTAAATTATGAAATTTCGCGTTAAAATACTTCGAAAAATTGAGGAAATATTTCATTTCAGCAATCGCAGGTGGTGAATCATGTGTCAACAAAATTCATACAAGTTGTGTCTAATTATTATGAAATCTACGCATTATTAGGCGCACAACATGAGCTGTTTAACCCTTGGCCATATTTATACAGGATTTCGGCTATGTAATATCCATTACGAAATGTCTCCGGTAGATTTTCTCTTGTGACAGTTTTTGAAAGTCCCACATCTTGGTTTAACCAATGGCATAAAATATCACTCATTTATTCAATTAATTGTGATTTATTCCAGTAATTATTTAATTCAATTTATGCGTCATTACTTAAGTTTGGAAAACCACGCTGCTTGTTCAATGACCCTAGTTGCTAGGGTAACAAAGCGAATTTTATACCAAGCACAATGAGTAATATTTTGAATTTTCTCGATTTCGTATAAGTTAGTTGCTACCTAGATCATAAATTCAAGTACACTTGCTAATTATAAGAGGGAGAGGGCTGTATATGGTTTTCGGTTTTTGCTATTTTCGATGGTCTCAAAATTAATCTTGACAAAAATCTTGAAATAAATTTTTATTTTTGTTTATAAACTGAAAATGACCCCATTTTGGCCAAAAAAGGTCCGATAAATGAGTAAGCGTCCAATAAATGGTTAAGGACTGTACTTTCGGTTTTGCGACCATTTGGTGTTTGGGTGAGGTTTCGCCACCACTGTTTTTAGGTGGAAAAAATGGTCGCGAAACTTTGTTAAAAACAGTATTTCGCGATCATTTGGTCGCAAAACCACATTTTGAACAACAATTCGCGACAAAATATGTGGTCGCGAAAGTACTCATAAACGGTTTTTTTTTCGCGACCGTTCTTGTACCCTTCACCATCGGTAACATCTGTAAACAGTTATTTTTTGTATTCCTACTGGTAACCAGTAAACCGCATACTTTTTACCGTATGGTCATTACAAAATGTACAGGCGGAAGAAATTCTGTTTTTCAGAAAAAAAGATAAAATAATTGTAGCTTCAGTTGATAAATGCAAAACTGACCATAGAAATTTCAATCTTGATACAGCTATTTTTTGTTTTGTTTATTTCTTGAGAAGTTTATGGAATTCGGCATCTTGTTTTGTGTCCATTGTGAAGGGTAGATATGACAAAGATGGAAATAAAATCGAAACTGCGCCTCCAATGGACAGTAGTGCTGATTTGGTTTTTGTTTCATTTATTTTATACACAGGGTGCGCCTTTATGTTTCAAATAAAAAAAATAGTGAAACATGATGGCCCGAGCGGGAAAAAGTGAAAAATAACGGCGCACCCTGTGTAACAAATATTTATGCTATAAAATAGAGTTTTAAACCAGTCCTAAGAACCACCCAACTCGTATCCAAACTGCACCTTCATAGAGCATTCCCGTGTTTAGAATGAAACCGACAAAAATCGGACCTGAAATAAACTTTTGTTTGAACTATTTTTATATTTAAAAAACTACATGGGTGTCTCCATATAAGGGTCGATTTGGTATTTTTAAAACCACCAAGAAACATTGACCCTTAGTTGGCGATCGACGCTTCTTTCGTGAAATTCAACCCATTGGACGGACCCTTATTTGGCGACCCCTGTAAGTTTTTTTAAATTATACCCGTGAAATTTAATAGTTACCGATTATAGCACCAATATTGGACATAGTATTTGTAAACGCATATGTTTGTCCGGCAAATTTACCGCCCAGCTCATTCGGTATGGGTTTACAAGATGAGGTTAACGCCACACCGTTACCAAGGGCCATTAACGCAGCTGTTATATAAATAGTAACGTGGTGACACGGAGCTTTTACCGCCACAATTGACGCCGCCACCATGATAAACGTCGGAGCAATGTACCACACTTTTCGTACCCGAGGGGTCGAAAAACTTGTTTGGCTTTTTAAAACATATCTAAAAATTCCACAAAAAGTTCCACAAGTTGACGAACCATATCTCATAAAAACTTAAGAAATTTGTCAACAATAAATTATTTACGTTTTACTGTTTAAATAGACACTTTTGGCGCCATCGAGTCTACCAAGCCGTGTCTAATAATTACAATGAGTTTTCAATTATTTAAAATATGGCCTACCTTATATGCCGAAGATTTTGAATTAAAAGTTTTAAAGGTTGACTTATAAAATTATCAAATGTTGTAAATATTTATTTTTCGAATTTTCTTATCAAATTCTTATACACTAGATGCGCCGTTATGTTACAAAACCAACTCAAAAAATGAAACATAACGGAAAATTGTCATATAACGGTGTAGTGCGTAGGCAATAATGCTGGAAAATTTTTTACAAAAAAAAATTGTAATTTTTTACAAACCGGGACGAACGGGAAAAATTAACGGCTCACCTGGTGTATTTTTAGTAAATAAAAAAAAGTTAATAAAAAACCACCTTTGTCTCATGGCATCGGTTAATTTAGCGAAAAGGAACAACATTGGCAAAGTAGTAACGGCTTGTACCAAGGCAAAGATCGTTATTCGGCCAATGTCGATAAACAGAAAATACTGGAGATATCGCGGTATGTAATTGGCCAGAATAATATCTGAAAAGTTTATCGAGCGGTTCAGTTTCAACTTGTAACCGCACAGCCTGAACTTTGTTTTATGTTTATGAGCTATATCTAGCCAGGACAATTTTTCGTGGGTTCTACTCAGCGTTTTACATGAATTCTCGCCGGTTTTTCGTATTTTCTAGATAACCAAACTCGAGTTTTCTCCGCACGTCAAAAACTCGAATATTGCAATCTAGAAAATGAGAGATAAAAGATGGCAGAAATTCATGTAAAACGCCGAGTAAAACCTGGCAACGCCAAAAATTTTCGAAAAGTCAAAAAGCCAAGCCAAGCCAATGAGAATGTCTGACTTTTCCGAACCCTGTGATAGATAGCTCAAATAAACTTTCAAAATGAAACATTCGAGAATGAACTCAAAAGTAGTAAAATTATCATATAAAACTACAATAAAGCGACGATAAAATGGTTTTATGCAAATTTGCTCGAATGTCCCTCCCAAGTTGGACACCCAAAATCTGAGAACAAATTGAAAAAAAAGAACCTACAGTGGGAAATTGGTGTTCAAGGCCTGCGGCTTTACTGTGCGGCTCCTTGTGTTCATAAATTTTTTTGGTGATGACAGAATTGGTAGAATCAGGACTTGATGAAATCCAGAATTGGTAAAAAATAATTCTACCAATTACGGGGAGTGGGGTTCTTTCGCGACCATTTGTGGCCGCGAAAAAACTCGTTTATGAGTATTTTGGCGACCAAACGTGTGGTCGCGAATTGTTGTTCAAAATATGGTTTCGCGAACAAATGGTCACGAATTGGTGTTTGAGTGAGGTTTCGTGACCACTGTTTTATGGTTTCAAAAAAAAATGGTCGCCAAACCTTGATTAAACAACATCATTTTGTGACAATTTGGTCGCGAAACCATATTTTGAATATATTTTTAATTTGGGACAAAATGTGTGGTCGCGAAAGTACTCGTAAACGGTTTTTTGTACCCTCCACCAAAGAAGGATGCTATCAATTTTGCTTCTACCATTTTCTTACCCGTTTTTATACTGATTTTATATTTTAATAAAAACACAAAGTTAACTCACTGATGCTGGTGGCGCAAAACCACGCAATGCTAAAAAGCCAAATATCTTTGGAGCAGATAATTTTCGACCAGGGAACAAAAACTTCATTTGATTGAATTGGCCGATCCGATAATAAAAGTTTCAATTCTTTTTCGGAAATTGATTTTGAAAACCGCCAGGGTCGAAATGCATTAAACCTATTGTCGGTTGCCTCGGGCTTGTCGTCCCCCCGAATAAGGTACAGGATGAAGACTAGGAAGTAAACCGACGAAAATAAATAAAATCTAAAATGTAAAACGCTTGAAATCTGTCGAATGGCCTTTTTACTAAAAAGTTTTTAGACTTCCGTAAATAAAAAGTCACTGTTTTGGAAAAAAATATATGTTAATAAAATTATTTCAAACAAATATTATCGAAAATCTATCAATAATATCGAAAATTTAGATAATATTAGAAAAAAAATTCTAAATTTTATAAAACTTAANTAAAAAGCTCACATGTGTTGCCAATGATATCCTATTGTAAGCAATGTACCTCCAAAAGCGCCAACCATAATCATCCCAATAGCGCCACCAATTTGAAAAACCGCGTTCAGTGTAGTTAACTCGCTCCGTAGACCCCAGTAATACCATGAACCCGATATTAAAGCTGTGACTGTGGCGGAATTTATTATTTTATTTCAGTTAAATGACCCAAAATTTCTTAAATAAAACAATAACTTTAAAAATTTATTTAAACATTATGTTTTATTAAAACATATCTTTGGCGCACTTTTTATATATAGTCCTTACTTCCAATACGGACGTTTTTGATTCCCGAAAATAGCGTCCATGTTGGGGTGAATTGTCATAGTGTCTATTTTCGTCCGTTTTTGGGACATTAAAAGATAATGGCATAAGGCGTAGGCGTGTAAGTGAAAAAATCATAACTGGGTAAAAATTATACCGACTCAACTCATGCCTTAATCCCGTATCCCTAGGGCTTAGGGGTTGAAAGTTTCAACTTGAAACCTTTATCACTGTATTATGTAATATACCCCGCTGGGCCATGTAGTGCTCCAAGAATAATACGAGACGCCACTCCTCCGTACAGTCCAAAAGTGGTTAAAACAAACGGAAAACTCAAAGTTAATAGCGCAGTCAATAAAATGGTGAGCGATACATAATTATATAATCCAAGTGGCACAACGAGGGTTAAACCGGGAATTATAGACGGAACATAGCCGATATGAAAAGCCACATTTAGCAAGCCAACATCAATCTCTGATATGGGTTACAAACAAGATATACCGTAAAAAATATTAAATTACCGGTAAAAGTGATAAATAACCGGGAAATTGATAAATTACCGGTAGAATGATAAATTACCGGTAAAAATGATAAATTACCGGTAAAAATGATAAATTACCGGTAAAAATGATAAATTACCGGTGAAATGATAAAGTACCGTAAACATGATAAATTACAATTGTGAATGACATTTTGAAACGGTTTTTGGCCAAATGAACACAAAAGTCAAAAAAAACGTTCCAAAATAAAAACAATAAGTAATGCTTTTAGGACTCAAAGCGTTCCGATATACGGTCCACAACTGTACGTTTTGTTAGTATGATTGTTTTTCTCTAATTTGTAACCCTGCTCAGACCAAGGAAACCGAATTGTTTTCGTATTTGAGAGATTACTGATAGGCACTGATTAAAAGCCTTACTATAAAAATATTTTCAAACCAATAGGCAAGTATTGGTGCCAAAGAGCATTTTTTTT
>SCLG01000525.1:39281-64761 GCA_004367875.1 Oikopleura albicans | reverse complement strand
TTGTGAAATAGTTCAGATGAAATAAACGTAAATGAGAAATTTTAAGCCTAAAAAGAGTTACAGAGAATGAGCCTTTCCAAAAAAGTTCTGATAAAGGCGCAAACTTTTTTGGTAGATAAACCAAATAATTTTTCAAAAAAGTGTTTTTTAAAACAAGTGCGGCACCGTCTGAATCGGTCTTTTGTTTTTTGTGGCGAAAGGTTAATCCACCGAAATTTCCCCTTTTGAAGATTATGATTGGCCAGGAATGGAGAAATTTCGGCGGATTACCCTTTCGCCACAACAGAAAAGAGACGGAGTCAGACAATACCAAAAGTGCATAAAAAGGTTATATACAGCTGAAACCCTCCAACGCTTGCCCTGCAACGCTTTGATTTTTTCAATTTTACTTACCAAATTTTTCACTTGATTTTTGAATTAGAAAAATCCCTTGATGTTGCACTAAATTTTTGCATATTATACTTGTTGCTTATGCAGCGTAGGCTCAATTATGATGCAGTTTTTTTTTGTAAACTCAGCGGCAAAACTGGTTTATTATTTGAAAAAGTTAGCTATCGAATCAAGATTATCAACAAGATAATTTCTTGCAATCTGAAAAATTTTACTTTCGTCTTTGACATTATTTTGCTTTTGATTATGCCTTCTATGACCTTCGCGGCGGTGATTCATCTGCTGACCCTTTTTTATCGCCTGTAAAAAGTTTGTAGCTTTTTTATTGTCCTCGTCATCAGATTTTTCGCATCGAATACGAATGATACTCGCCGGCTCATCACAAGTATCTTGAGAAAATTCGCGTCTGTATTTCAAAGAAAGGTTATTGTCAGAACTGGCTTGAAACTTTTTCACGGATTGGTCTATTCTGATTCTTACACTTTCTGACAATTTTTTATCGTTTGTGAGTTGGCTCAAAATTTGTTCCGGTGATGAATCTTGGAGATGTTCATTCTCTTTAGTTTGTTCTAAACAATTTTTCTTTAATATGTCCATTTCTTTTTTGTGAGCTTCAAGGTGCTGCTCGTACATCATCTGCTCTAAGGTTTATTTTTTTCGTAGTTTTTGTGAAGTACTTATAGATTATTATCACGTCACGTCATTATAATAAAAGTATGTACACTTCTAAACTACTGTACAATAAGTAAAACACTGGAAATGAACCAATGAAGGCCAATTTTATAACAAAATTTCATCATAGCTATGGTAAATATGGATATAACGATTATTTAGCTCTTAGACAGAACTCGGCAGGAATTGATTTTTTTTTGTCCCCTACTATTCACTGAAAAAGGGGTACTGAAAAATTCGTGTGAATTATGTTTAAACTACGTATGTATGTAAAATTAAAGAAAACCAACTCATTGTCAATGTTTGATAAGCGTGAAATTTGTTATAGTTGTGTATTTTGAGTTAAATAACCCCCTGCGCAGTTATTTGGTCGACACTTTTTGTCAAAAAACATTTTTTACGTAATAATGTCAAAAAACATTTTTTTACGGAATAATGGCCAGATAACTGCGTCGGGCGTAGGCAGACTATTTGAAAAATCCTCAGCCAAAAATAGCCTAACCCAGATAGCCAGATTGGCACACATGTATTATAAACCATAACCTGATCTTCTACTCGTTGTTCTAATTTTGCACGTACAAGATGATAATTTACAAACTGTTGAACATGATCTGTTTGAGAGACGTCGATGAGACAATTTGATTTGTACAAATAAGCCAATTTTGAAGTTGTACGAGTTATCAATTTGCTACCAATTTCAAGTTCTTTAATTTTTTCCTCAAAAATTTGAATTGTTTTTGTAATTTTTTGCGCATCCGTGTGACAACCTGTTAGCGCTTTGTTCATTTCATCATTCAA
This sequence comes from Oikopleura albicans, assembly GCA_004367875.1. NCBI lineage: Eukaryota > Metazoa > Chordata > Appendicularia > Copelata > Oikopleuridae > Oikopleura > Oikopleura albicans. The sequence goes on along the minus strand of SCLG01000525.1, from coordinate 62,901 downwards.
CTCTTTATCTTCAACTTCAACTTTTTCATTCCATATATGCAAATGTTTGGACCAGCTACAGTTATCTTATTATTGGTTTAGAAATTTGTTAGTTGAAGTTTTTTACTTATTGCATTATTAATTTTACATTTATTAAATTTGCGGAATTGTTTTTTTTTGTATTACTACTCAGCGTTTTGCATGAATTTCCGTCGTTTTTCTTCCGTATTTTCTAGATAACCATATTCGAGTTTTTTGACGTCCTAGAAATTACAAAAAAAACGGCGGATATTGGTGTAGAACGCTGAGTAGATTGAACTTATTCAGTTTAACGATGAAGAAACGGTGTACTGGTCAATCTTATAATTAAGGTACACTATAAATTGGACCAACTAGTATGATTTAATATCAAAAACTGTTAAGATCAGGGAAAATTGTTACGATAATTGAGTTCATAAATAAACAAATCACAGGCCTTTTGGTGCGCGTGAACGTATTTGTCTACACTGTACCGTCCCTGAATAGTACCAAGCGGTCTAAGCCTTAGACTCTAAGGTTAAGATAATTGGGTAGCACGTTGACAAAAATAGCTATAGGCCAAAAAAGCGTTATAATCGAACTTCGAACTTTCTGTAATGTAACTAAGCACAAAAATTCAACCATTAACTGGGCATTGATTGCATTTCGGATTGTTTGCCTCACTTCGGTTTTGCATTGCCCAACAATGTTGAAGTTTTGGTTCCGGCCAATGTTCACTCGGTACTCCTGTGAGATTGCATTTTTCATGGCAGAATTTATAAGTTTTACTGTGTTGTTCATTACAAGATACACATACTGTTCTTGGATGTTGCAACTTGCTGCTGACAATTTTGGTAATTTTCCGATAAAGGTTTTGGTCGGCAAAATTTTGATCACCTTGAATTTTTTTGAGCTGTTTCGATGCAAATTCCATTTGTCCTTTGGTATGTTTAATATCTATTGCAATCTGCGAAAGCGTCTAAACATAAAAATAATTAATTTAAAGTAAAAAACGACAAATTGAAGAAACAAATCGGGGTTTCTGTCATGTTTTCAATCACAGATCGAATCGTATGATTTATTATGATGGTTAAGCCTTGCGTATCAATTTTATCGCTCGGGCCATTATGTTTTGCTATTTTTCCTTTTTTTGTTAAATATAACGGCGCATCAGTATAAACTTTTCGCCCGATAAAAGTTAACCCAATAACGGTGCAGGAGGTTATAAAACACAAAAATTTACGTCATTTTTGTCACACATTCTATTTTTTATTATCACTCACAGCGTTAGCTTTAGATATCAATGTCGGCAATATCAATGATATAAAAGTTATCAGGATTGCATCGTTTATTAAAGTTACGTTTATTATCGAAGATATTTTTTATAAATACAACCAAATACATACGTCACACATGTGTTGCATCGAATCGTACGCTTCTTTCAATTCTGCGACTTTTTTTGTGGATTTTTTTGGCAAGTTATGTATTATCGTAAACATGTCCATAAGTTCGTTAGAGGAGTGATCCCAACTTGTGGCGAAAGAATCGTAATATTTATTAGTCAGCATTTGTTTATGCTTTGAAACTCCAATAAGAAATCGAAACGCTTCATTATCTATACAAAACACATTTTCCCCTGGAGCTACTTGGACATCATTTTCAATCTTTAAATCTTTAAGTAATTCGTTTAAAGGTCCAGCCGTCTCGCCAAGGGTATAGCATGTTGTTCTAGCATTGGTCATACAAAACATTATGTGTTTTGCAAATCCTTTCGGTAATGCATTAAGAAGTTCTAGACACAGCGGATAGACAAAGGGTTTACCATAAACTTTATTTCACAAGCATAATAAGCTTTTTGGTGATTAATTTGTGCCTCAAAAACGAAAAATTTAATTTTTTGTAACTTAGGATAATTCATAATTGATAAGAGTAAGAAAGCGGTAAAACAGCTTTCCATTATTTGGAGAACTTTTCGAAGAAGTATTGTTAGATAGTATCAAAAAACAAAAAAAAAGTCACAACGAAAAACTGACCAAATATATCATCTGGTTAAACAACTGGTCAAAAGTTGAAAAAGGATTTTTTGGTATTAAAACAGTATAACAGCTTATACAGTATACATATGTATATTTCTATCCTCCCTGTTAAGCAATAACGGAACGTGGCATCTAAACGAGATTCATTTGGTTTCATGAGAAAGACAACCGCACTTAAAGCACCCAATTCTTTAGTGGCGGCAATTATGTTTGCCATATTTATTTTGTCTTGTTCCAATCCTCTGGTGTCAGCTATGCCCGGTGTATCAAGAATTCTTAACTTTGTTGCTAGTTTCGGACAATAAATAACGTGAGTTTTGTGTAGCTGATGAGGCGCCGTCAAAAGATTCGTTACCAGACGTTCCAGTCTCGAGTGTTTTCTGCTCTTGTCCCACATACATTTTTATGCGGCCTGGAATCATAACCTTCAGATCACCTTGAGAAGGGTTGAAATGACAAAACTTTTCATTGACGACAAAGTTTCACCAAATACTATTAACGCGTTCGGAAAACAATTAATAGAATGTTCTCGAGGCTCGACTTTTCAACCCTGACCTTGAGTTGCTTCTTCCAAAGATCCATATTCCATATAATTAGCTAAGCTATTAATAAATGTTGACTTTCCGATACCAGTCTGGCCCAAAAGCAAAATATTCGTAACAGGGCCCGAAATCTCACTTTCCAATCTTTTCATTTCAAATTTGAGCTGCCGTTTCATCTTAGATAGCTTAGCTTCTATGCGTTTGACACCTGTCATGAAGGTTTTATTAACTCAGTTACTAAGACTTATTACTGATAATAACACTTTAACGAACTATACACTTCAACGAACTAGACACCACTGAAAAATTTAGAATATTTAAGCGTTTGAAGTAACACTGCGCTGTTTTCTGGCATATTCTGGGGAAAAATCGGGTACTCGTTATACGGCTTGAAACTCATTATAGGGATACTTTCCAAGGAAAATAAATTTCCGGTTGTAGTTTTATAGGACAAAGAACTAGACTAGGACACGGTTATTTGTTTTAAACATAACCTTGAAACATATCAAATAATGTTTGACAATTCACCCGTTAAATAATCTATTAACTAAATCACCAAAACAAAAAAATCATAAACCCATTCCTTCATAATTATCAATATCATCTATCTTGGTAACATCAGAAAGTTTTTGTCCATAACTGATAGCAGTCGAAATAGCATTAACCAGTCGATCATATTTAACTCCTTCCAGTTTTTTGTTTAGTTCCGTTAGTGCAGTTAGTTTGCCTCTAATGGCTTCTGGACTATATGCCGATGTGCTCAATTTATGTGTTATGTCTTGTTTTATGTCATTCAAATAATCCTCCACTTTGGACTCTGTCTTCGACATTTCCTCCAGTTTTTCAATTTTAGTAATGAAGCGCTCGGCTATATTTTGCAAGGCATCGACGTCGTGTACAATATCAACAAAAAGGTTATGCAAAATTAGATCTGGGTGTTATTAACATTAACGAGACTGTTGGAAAAATAATAAATACCATAATTTTAGGTACAGATTAAAATTTACTTTTGGTTAATACACCGGGTGCGCAGTTATTGGGCGGGTTTCGCGACAAAAAAACCGTAATCGGGCGCCCGATAACTGCTCTGGGTGGAAACCGAATAAGGTGAAAATGTGCAAAAAACGCCCGATAACACCACAAAGGTGCTCGATAAGAGCACGAGCGGGAAATTTGGTCATGTATATCCAAAAATATGAAAAAAAAACCGCCCGATAACAGCAAAGGGTGCCTCATAACAGCACAAACCCGCCCGATAACTGCGCACCCGGTGAACGAGGTTTAAAAGATTAAACATAAAGGAAATATTTTAGGATCCGTTACTTTATCAGAATAAAGATATTTAAAGAACCATATAAAACAAAACTGGGTAAAATTGAAAAATAATTTCAATGTGCTGATATTTTGTAATAACCCTATCGGAAAGATTTGTGATTTGTTCATTTAAAGCAGACGTTGAAGGCTGAATGGCTGTCAAGTCCTTTTTTGCTTTTTGAGCCTTTGTCGCGATTTGTTCAAGACAGTCGATGCAGTCACGAGTTTGTGCCTTCTTTACAGAAGATTGGCGTAAATTTTTGTCCTGGGATATGAGCGAAACTATTGTTTTACGTGATTCCTGAAAGTCTCGTTGAATACCCTTCAATATTGGAATTTGTTTTTCTAATAAACTTCTTTTATCTTCGTTTTTCTGTGCTTCTTCGGCTGCCAATCGTTTTGGGATTTCTTCTGTGATTTCTTTCATTTCGTGATCTAAATGTAATTTGATAACGTCCATATCGTTTTTTAAATTTTTTATCACATTTATTTGATCAATATGCGATTCTGCTATGGATTAAGATATAAGGCGTTTAATAATTCAAAGAAAGTGTTTTCATAACATAATTTCTTATTCTATACTGTATGGGGACGCTCAGATTGTAATGACAATAATTTTGGTGACACCGAAATAGCGTTTCAAATCATAGGAAAATTGTTCAAAGACTTACAGTCTGAGCGTCTTCATATGGTATGCACAAAAATATACGGCCATTTTAAGACTAAGTTATCATACGGTGGCTTTATGATTCCCAATTTTTACCCGAATTACACAGAAAATTCATTTTTTTAATCCTGCCTGATTGAGTATTTGTAATAGACTGAGCATCTGTACAAACAAGAAGTAATTTGTCCGTTTCTGAAATCTGATAGTTAGATTTCAGGCTTAAACTATGAAGTTGGACTTTTATCAGTTCTATTTGTTCAGCCGTTTGTTTTGGTTGTATCTGAAGGTTAACAATTTCTTCCTTCAATTCATCGTGGTCATTTCTCAGTTTTTCTTGTTTACACCGCAAATCATTCATATTATATATTTTTTGACAGTCTTCATCAAATCGCGTTTTCAGCTCATTTGATTTATGCAACAACTCGTTTACGGACTGCTGTACGTCCGACATATCTTTTTCAAGTTCTTCAGAATTGGCAAAAAGAGTCATTTTTGTTTGTATTTTATTTAGTTCATCAATAATGTGATTGATTGTATCCTGACATTGCTTAGCGCTATCAATGCTGGTTTGAGACTGAATGATTTTCATCGTAATTTGTATCTAATTTAGAGTTCGAAATCTGTCTTACTTTTCCAGCCGGTATAAGCGGTATCTAGTTTCAAAGTACAGTTGTACTATTTTGAAACTTTAAAACTAGATTATTACTAGGAAATTATACGGCGTGTCCAACCTAGAATGTTACATTTTTGCTGTTGTTTAGGCTTACATAAAGCAGAAAAAATGTAACAGTCTAGGTTGAACACCCTGTATGTTCACCCATGCCTTCATTATGTTAAAACTTTCACATCATTGCGAAAAAAAACGGGAAAATCTGCAAGATAACGGAAAATAACAACATGACAGCACATGTTATTATATTGGGCTTTATTATTGAAAAACCTGGCTTAACCTAAATGTTGGCTTGGCCAGCTTAAACCAGGTTTTTGGCCGAGCCCTAGTTGAAACAACAAAACGGGGTCTGCTAGTTTCGAAAAACAAAGTTCATAATTCATTCAACATGATTGTCATAGAAAACTCGCACAGTTGAAAAATTCGAATTGTTCAAACCCTGGCCTTTCCTTCAGTTCGATAATATTTTTTATTAAGCTCTTCAAGTTCAATTTTCATATTATTTATTTCTTTTTTCATCTTTAGGGTTTTCTCCTGTCTTTCTTTTTCTTCCTTCAAGAGTCGGGCCTTTTCTATTTCCTCTATATGTTTGATATGTGTTTTTGTCAATGTCAGAAGATTTGAGAACTTTTTAGTAAGGGTATGTGTTGCCGAATAATCTTCTAAATCATCACAGTTAAACTCCATTGCAATGTTTTTTCCAAGAACTTTAGCTCGCTCACTATTACTTTCAATTTCCTCAATTGTACCGTGCTGATTTTGTATTTCATTGAGCAACTTTGACAAACATTCTAACTTGTTCTCAAGTTCCTTAAATGTTTTGATTTTTATACCTAACGTAGAGTTCATTTCAACGCAAAATTTTGAATGACGATTAAATTGAAGGTCGAGTTAAATATTCTTCAAGAAAAAAAAATAGGTGTTTTATATTCTCCAAGTTAAAAATAATAGCCTTTAACATATACAGTCCTTACTCCTTTTTCGGACGATTGCTTCTCTTTAGGACGCTTTTTGGCCAAAATGGCTCCATTCTAATAGAAAATTGATCTTTTTTGTGGCCATGCTCCTTTTTCGCAGGCTTTTTTCGAGCACCAAAAAGGTCCGTGAAAGAATTCAGGACTATTTATGGCGAATAATATGCTATTTGTAACGTATTGGTCACGTTTTGCGGAATTTAAAATCAAAATGGCCTATTAAGTTTCCGTATGGATTATTGAACAATTAAAAATAGACCCTTAAATTCATTTCAAATACACAGGTTGCGCAATGAACCGCCAGTTTGCAGTTAACTGCCATTTGGAATTTTTAATTATATAGGAATTTTCCCTTAAATTTTGTTAAATATTGAGCCTGAATGATCAATTTTACTAATTTATTTTGATGATAAATGCCTTTTTTGTACAAAGTTTTCGTCAATTTACTTTGTTAGGTTAGTTCAAAAACAAATTTTTTTTTATTCCGTACATACCCTTTGTTTATAATCGCCATGCCTTAAAAATGCTTTACTGACGTTCTATAAAATCGAAGTTTTTTTAATTGTTAATTTCAAAGATTTTCGAAAATATTTTAAATATAGTTTCATTTTCCGGTTTTTGATTATTTTGCAGATTAAAACTTCGTTTAAAACTTGTATTTCAATTTTTTTAATTCAAATATTTTAATTTAAAATCTTTCATTTCATAATTATTCAATTTAAAATTATGACTCATCCTTTTTGGGTTTTTTCCAAATTGTCCAATTCTCATTGGTCAAAAACGTAATACTCCGTTAACCGCCATTTTGACACTTTCACCCTTTTTTGCAGTTAACCGCCACTTTTTCCAAGTAAATCGCCTACGCTCTGCACAGTTAACAACCACTAACTACAACAGTTAACTACAACAGTTAACCGCCAGTTGAGGAAGCCGCGAAGGGTGGCGGTTAACTGCGCATTCTGTGCGAGTTAACCCATTTGGTTACCATTTAAAAAAATAAGTTTAGTAAGATTATCTTCGAATGAAAATGAACCTTGCCTAATACTTCATTCAGGTTCACATGAGTTTGTAAAATGAAATTGTTTACATCCTCGCGTTGACTGGTTAACGTTTTTATTGATTCAATTTTTTGGCTGTACATTTTTGCGACGTGCCTCAATTTCTCTATCTCTGGGTACAATGATTCAATTCGCCGGATAATAACGTCAGAGCCGGCTATGCTCATTTGGGCGAATTCTTGATGAAGCTGCATAGCTTCACTTTCGATTTTATTAAGATCACTAATCAGGATTTGAAATTTGATTACAGTTCCAAATTTCTCGGAAATTTCTCGGAATTTTACAGAATACATTAAAACAATATATGGTGTACTTTAATGTCATAAAAATAACTTCTGATTTCAAATCCTGTAACTGACAATCAGTTTGATTTTTCCGAGTGCCGAATAGTCCCCGGTCTTTTGCATTAAAAGAAGGGACACAAACGAGCGATTTTGCCGTTCAATTTTCAATTGCAAATCGGTGACTAAATCTTTTTTAATCGTCAATTCATGCATTTTCTGGAGCATTTCATGGACGTTCAAATCTTGTTTTGGCTGCTCTTTTGGGAAAGTTTCTGCATTTGGGTGTTTATTGTTAATTTTATCTAGTAAGTTTCTCCAAGTAATTTCTAACCGAGAAATAGTTATAAACTTTTTCGATGGGAATAGCATTCAAGGAGTCACAAAAGAAGGGTTAAACAAACCGACCGTTCGAATACAAACCGACCTTTGTATGGCAATCGAACTGTTATTTGACGAACCAAGACTTCTGTTATTTTAGTGTTGTTATTATACGTAATTATGATTTTTGTTTTATATTGTTGATTTTACCAATTTTAAAATTTTATGTAAGTTCAACAAGAGAGCCTAATTTGAGGGGCCCTTTCTTTCTTTCCCAACCCCTGTATTAATTATAGAGTTTATGGCCCATGGATCAATAGTTCAACAAATAACTAAAGAACACCGCAATTGTTTTTTTCAAAATTGCTTGGAATAAATTTTTCCGAAAATCTTTTTTTTTTGGGAAATTACCTGGGAAAGACCACATATTTATAAAACTTGTTAAAAAAATACGTTTTCTTTGATAAAGTTTTATTGTAAAATCTTTTCTTGGAAAAACGGTGCCAAAATAAATTCAGAGCAATATGCGTCTGGAACTTTTGCTTAAATTTTAAACTAGAACACCCATTCCTGTGACGGTTTTTGGAGCAAAAGTTTCAAGTTCTACAGGATTGTCAGGTCCTTTTCCTAGATTATCAGACGATGATTTAATTGGAGGTTGTTCTTTTTTTCTATCGGATATATTCACGGATATTCCAGTACCTTTTTCTTGGTGAATTTCTTTATATGCCTGATGTAAGTCAAAAATCAATGACGGACGAATTGTTTCCCAGTATGATACAAATTTTGATGCGTTATCTGGTTCTCCCAAAAACTCATGAAGATCAATACAGTTGTTTATGTTTTTATCCAAGTGTAGAATTAAATAGATGAAACCGTTCCAATCGTTTTCGTATAATTCTTTGGTACCATTAACTTATTTGGGCTTTTTTTTATCTCTGTATATATAATCAACAGTCCTTACTCCTTTTTGGGACGTTTTATATTAACAAAAATAACGTCCAAAAAAGGAGCATCGCTACAAAAAGGATAACGTTTCTTATAAAAATGGCCCCATTTTGGCCAAAAAAGCGTCCCAAAAAAGGAGCAATCGTTCCAAAAAGGAGTAAGGATTTTATCCGGATTTGGAAATTTTGCCAATTTTTGATCTCTGTGTTTTTAGCAGACTCAAAAATATTATTTGTTTAATAAACATAATTTGCATGTATTTTAGTGCACGGTGTGGAGTTCACGGTGTATTTTTAATTATGTGTATAGAGTCTATACTATAGTCTATACTATAGACTATAGTATAGACTATAGGGTTAACTTACGGCCAAAAATTCGAAAATGGCGTCAAAAATAATTGTTTTTTGCGTTTACGATAAAAAAAAATTTAGCTAAATTTCCGAATTAGTGAATATTTGATTATCGTGAAGACTTCTGGCAAAGGTTATGGTATTCGTGTTTTCTTCGATGACACCCATATGACTCATAGGGGTACTAGTGAGACTTTTAGAAACTACGAAAGGTAAACAAACAAGGTAAACAAACAGTATCAAGCCTATCCTTTTCGGTATAAATATGGAATAAATTTGTCGTCTATTCGCGATTGCCAATCGATAGAGCTTAATAATTCTTTTTCCAAATTTGTTTCGGGATCAATTTTTCTCAGAAACTCCAGTTTAGTTATTCCAGACCAGAAAAATGGATGAGCAAGCACTTTGCTAGTCGATGGTCGCATATGCGGTTTTTCCATTAGGAGTTTCTTGTTAAGGTTTTGCAAGTACTAACTATAGTCAAAATTTACTTTGCAGAATAAAAACGCAAGTGCGTAGTTTTCACATTTGCCTTTTTTTACATTTGAAAAGTGAAGCCATTTGAATTGAATATATTTTAAAAACATCGTAAAACCCTGTCTTAATCAACTCTTCCAATGCGGTGGATCCCAAAATGTCCATTGAAAATTCCAATTTAAAATTTCCCTCCATGATGTTCTTTTTTATCTGAGTTGTGTCGCTGTTAATGTCAAATGGATGTTTTCCCGAATAAATAAAGTAAAATACACAACCTAGGGAAAACATGTCTACCGAGATTGTCAGTCGAGTTTCATTTAACGGATCAATGATTTCTGGCGCCGCCCACTTTTTTAAGCTTTATCAAACCGAAAAAATTGACAAAAAAAATTTGAAGTTATGGTATGTTTTGTTAGGCAAATCCTATCCGATAACGATTTGAAACATAACGGCGCACCTGAGGCATAAGGTTTTGATCCGATTGTTTTATCAGGGGAATAGTTACACCGTGTACATTACACGCAAAGCGGGGATGTTCCGTCATTGGATTTGCCTAACTTTTTGGTATGAAGTTTAATAATTCACGATTTAAAATTATGGCCTAGTTATGGCCCATATCTTATGGGCCATATATGATGGTATAAGCTAAGTTCATTTGAATAATTCACACAACTTTGGGTTTGGTAAGCCTAACTGTTCCGTACAAGAATCCGTCATCGTACAGGAGGCCATCCCTTGTTCCATCACATGCGATATTCCGAAATCGGTAATTTTCACTTTACCGTCTTTATTGCATAACATTATGTTCGCGGGTTTAATATCTTTGTGAATAATAGATTTTTCGTGTAAATATTGCAAACCGCGCGTTGATTGCTCCATCACCGATTTGTCACAGAATCCCATAAAAGAGCTCGAATCCTAAAACAGGACTTCTCAAACATTTCATGCACACGGTACGCCGTTAACCGGCCACTTTTGGGCTTTCAAAGCTAACGCCTACATGGTGCGCCGTAAACCGGTCAGTTGCCATTAACCATTAACTCATAAAGCAATGGTATAGGACATCAAATTCTCATATAAAAATGCCTATTTGTCGTTAACCGGCCGCCCTATTAGCCGTTAACCGGTCAGTTTCGAATTTCACAATTTTCTCTAAAAATAAGTGACCGGTTAACGGCGTACTCTGTGTATTTTTTATTTGGTAAACTTTTCAATTTATTAAATAAATTGTTTCATTATAGAAATTTCCTTTGAAACACTTCAAAAATTCGCCATTTCCTGTAACCGAAAGTAAAACTAAAATTTCCTTCAAAATATATGCCGGTATAGCCACAGAGTTCGAAACTCATTTTGACAAATTTGTTTTGCACAAATACCGGAAACTCGAAGGTTTCTGTACAAAGTTAATTTATTACCTTTTTATAATCAACGAGAGTTCCATCACATCGTACCATGACAATTTCGAGAAAAGCCATTCCGGAAAAGTCCCATTCTTTATGGGCGATCAGTTTAATGACGTTTTCATGTTTCAATTCTTCAAATAATTCAATCTCTTTTCGAACTTTCGCTCGTATTTCTTCATCGTTAATAAGTATGCGCTATAAAAGATAGGGTAACAAAAATTGGTATGATTTTGTTTTTGTTTTATTCATTACGATTTGAAGGCGTACTTTATATTATTTTCTTTCGAAGTTTTTAACGGCACTACCTCAAAACGAAAAAAAACAGGAAAACGGAGAAATTTTTTTCCGTTTTCGTGTTTCTCCGTTTTCATGTAGTGACTTTAAATATACTTTTTTAACAAACTGCAAGTAGCTCTCCGTTTGGTTCGTTACTTTATAAATTTATGAATACACCCCCTGCGCTGTTATGTTGCCATCCGTTATCTTGTAGATTTTTTCGATCAATTTTCCAGGAATCCCTATCATTGTGTTAAGCGTTCTTACCACTGCGCTCTTATCTTGTAGATGACTCCGTTCGCTTCGTTTTCTTGTAGATTTTTTTTCATGCGAAAGTTGCAAGATAACAGCACAGGGGTGTACAATGTTTTTACTGAAACCACGTTGTTCTTTAAATTTTCGACGCTGTAGGAGGCTATCTTGCAATTTTTCTGGTTTTCATTCCGGCTTTTATAGCAGGATAATAGCGCAGCTTTAGTTTAAGAATATTTTTTCACACTATATTGTTCTGAAATAAATGTAATTGTTACCTTAACAGCGACACGATCACCATTGTGTGTTCCAGCAAATACTGTGGCGATTCTGCCTTTACCAAGAATCTCCGAATCATTGACTTTTATATCGCCACCTTAAATTTTTATTAACTCAACTGACGCTCCTTTTATGAATTATAGGGGTTGTACGTGTTAACGGGTCGGTTAACGATTTAAAAAACGACCCTTATTAAGCACACCCAGCCTTAGCCAAATTAAGTGTTGTAACTTGATGTAACTGTGACTTTTTTAATGTGTATTGAATTCAATTTAAACTTATTTTATCCATAAACGAACCAAAAACGAGTAAAAATTTCCCAAGGGAAACACTATTAAAACAAGCGACCCTAATTTTGAACAATAATACTTTTATTCAAAGAGCGACACTTATTTAGCACTACCGACCCTGATTTAGCACAGCCTATGCTGCATAGGCGACCCTTATTCAGCATCCCCTCTGTATCCCTTTAATAGGGGCTAATAAGTGGCTGATCATAATTTCCAATGAACATGTTTTTATTTTATGAAGCTCAAGTTTACCTTAACTTTAAGTAAGAACATAATAATTTTAATTTAAAATTGCCTAATATTGAATTCGCTCAAGAAGATTCAGATAAAAAATTCAGATAACATGTTTTGTTCATTCTTGAATAAGATTTTAAAAACACAAATCCAAATTTTTCTAAAAGGACCTTACTCTCCGCTGAGAATTTCGAAAACTATTTTTAACTTCCCGCCCTCCATTTTAACCACGGGAACCCTAAAACAACTTCGAACGTGGCCGGCTTCCATAATTCCCAATTTTTGCTGAATATGCTTTAACCTTAAAATACAGGTTGCGAGCTATAAATATGGTCTACCGACGTACTCATTGTAATGGCTTCTCAATTATCGTAACACAAATGAAACGCTATTCAAGGATAGCCATTAGCATTGATAATTATTATTTCAAATTCTCTAAATGAACTGGATGTAATTCATAGCGATTTATTATTTTTATCATACAAAACGTGAGAAATGTAAGTATTGACTGATGATTCACGAACGGTGAATTTTAACTAAAAGTAGATTCCTTTTATGGAGAGAATAAATTACATGATTGTGATAATTTTTCTCCAAATAGTATCCAACATTTTAGGCCTTGTTTGCCTTTTTGATAAATGTTATAATACCGTACACTTTCTACTAGTAATTTTTCTATTTTTTTTTTGTCTTAAGCAGGAAAGAACATTTGGTACAACGGCAAACAAGCTTTGTTACCTTANCTCTCAAGGGTCCCAAGTATCTTATAACCCATAAGGGGGACAATGGTCCAAATTTGGATCAACCTTAGGAGTCCCCTTAGGAGTTAAAATCTATGATGCAGTTCTACAAGTAGATCACTGGTGCTCTCTAGCGGCTTCATTTAAAATTCAAATTTCTAATAAATTTTTTTATTTCTGGGGCCCCATGTGGAAAACTGGAAACGCGATTAACTGTTTCACCTGTAAATACGACGGGTCGTGAATTGATATGATACGCTGAGTAGACTGTCCTCGTAGTTCATTAGAATACTAAAACGTAATTGTTCCGAAAAATAGAGTGGATTATTATAAATCCAAGATGAACAAAAAAAAAATGAAAAAACTTCGATCTTGATATTGGTTCATTTATTCAATAATAAAATTTCAGTTTTTGAAGTTTTAGCTGAAGATAAAATACAAGTTGAATCTGTTCAATAAGGGGACCAGAGCTTTTTGTCGAATGTCAGAAAATACGTAGTCGAGACGAATAATATTAGGTAGCCAGGCGCTTCAACCTAATTGACCGCGTAACAAAAAAGGAAGAAATTTTTATTTGTTTTTCGCGTTGCTATGGTAACGCGGCCAATCAAAATCGGCAACGCGAGACAATTAAGGTTTTACGCGGACAATTATTATTTGTCTTTTTTACTTTTGAAATAAGTTGCCTTTGACATACCCAAGTAACAACCATACCCTTTTCTATATTGATTTGGGACTGTACTGTTTTGAATTAGTGAATGTCGACTGTGAAAGTTTATAAAATCGAGACACATTTTGTTGATATTTCTCCAATCGAGGCGAGCTTCGATTCTGAACGTTTCGACGACACCGAGGTTTTTTTGAGAAACTTTTATATATGAACATTTCCATTCCCATTTATTGTGGTTCGTTTTAAAGCGTATTCCCCGAAAAACCGCGGTGCCCGTTTTGACTAGGACTTCCAGTTCCAGAAACCAAATTGAATTCGGGACTCAATTCCAAACTTGTTAATACTTCTTTCGCAATACCGTGAATTTCGGGGATCAACTGAAAAAAATTTTTAATCCAAAAATGTTAGAAAAACAATTTCTATTTTCATAGAACACGTACATGTATGTTACATACAGTACAGTGTATGTAGAAAATCCTGTACACTTGGTGGCGCGCCTCAAAAATAGCGCGTCGCGTGCTTTATAGCGGGCTGGAAAAAATATGGCAATTTGGGGGGCACGTGTTTCCTCCCTTTATTTTTTAAAATTTTTCAGTTTGTCTTTCGTGTTTTCTCGGATAAGTTTTCCAGTTTATCCGCCCACGCAATATCCGACTTAAAGTTGGTTATCAGTATTGGAAAATTTTATTATCGTGCTTCAAAAAGTTTTTTTCAATGAATTGGTGTACCTTTTCTTCATCGGGCATTAATTTGAGGAAATTTCGAAAATGTCCCCAATTCTTCCAAAGAATCAAAAGTAACTGATAGAAGCAGGCCATTGTACCAATAAATGCCAATATCAGAGCAAAACTGACCCAACTTTGTCTATTACCCAAATAAATAAAAAAAGGCTCACGACCGCCAATTTTAATAACTTTCAGTTAGACACTGGTGGTAGGCAGTGGGTAAACCGGCGGTAGTGCCGGGACTACCGCCAATTTTTCTTAATAATTGGCGGTATAACTACCGCAAGTTTACCATCAACCTAAGGAACGGTTTTATATTTTTTTTATCAAAGTCCATTTTTTGTTTGAATTTGAACGCTTTTTTCTAGAAAAGCGTCCCTGAAATTATGTCTCTCAATTAGTGCCCTAAAATAAGTTTGAGTCTAGTAATAAACGCAAAGCTGATTCTGTAGTGAGCTCGACAAAAATAAATTAATACAGTCCGAGCTGATTGCAATGTACGAAAATAATTCTTATTTATTTGGTACTTATTACAGGGTACTTTAGCTAAAAATTATATTGCTATTTTATGTGATTATTAATAACTACCAAAGCATTCACTAAAAATGGTATATTTATGCCAACCACCACAAATGTGACCATAATAATAATCACAAGCTTTCATTGGCTCGTATAATTGGCTTGAGGACGTTTTCCAAAGTTTCAAAAATTAAAAAAAGTCATAATGGGTTTATAAATATGCAATTACCCAGGGTGCGTTGTTAACGGGTCAATTTGCGATTAACGGGCAGTTTTTCAAAGAAAAGTTTGCGGTTCAGTAAGGGCGCACCCTAGGGTGTTATGTTTTGATTTTCTAAAAAATACTCTTTCANTCAAACTAAGGAACGGTTTTATATTTTCTTTATTAAAGTCTATTTTTTTGTCTGAATTGGAACTTTTTTTTCTAAAAAAGCGTCCCTGAAATTCTGCCTCTCAATTAGGAGACACTGTGCCCTAATATAAGTTTGAGTCTAGTAATAAACGCAAAGCTGATTCTGTAGTGAGCTCGACAAAAATAAATTAATACAGTCCGAGCTGATTGCAATGTACGAAAATAATTCTTATTTATTTGGTACTTATTACAGGGTACTTTAGCTAAAAATTAGATTGCAATTTTATTTGATTATTAATAACTACCAAAGCATTTACTAAAAATGGTATATTTATGCCAACCACCACAAAAGTAACCATAATAATAATAACAAGCTTTCATTGGCTCGTATAATTGGCTTAAGTACGTTTTCTAAAATTTCAGAAATTAAAAAAAAGTTAAAACGGGTTTATTTACATGTACAGTCCCTACCTCAAAAAAGTTACGAAATGACGTTTTACCCAGGGTGCGTTGTTAACGGGTCGATTTGCGATTAACGAGTAAATGTTCAAAAAAAGTTTGCTGCCCAGTAATGGCGCACCCTAGGGTTTTCTGTTTTAATTTTCTAAAAAAATAATCTTTCATACGCATTCGCCCAAACGCACACATAATGGGTGGGCCCCTACCGTAGGGGACGCCGCGGCACCCTGTATACTTTTTGATCCACGAAAAGTTTCAAGGTTTTATACGAGCCCATATTGGTGATTTTTTCGCCGACCATCGACGTTTAATTTTTGAAAATCCAGACTTCATGACGATTGGATAATGAGCTACAGACAAAAAAAGTATATCTTGAATGTCAATGTTATCCATAAGTTTTCTCTATACTGTAAGCAATTGTCCAATAGTTCGAAAAATCTTCCGGAGTCTACAAAAAAAAAGTGCAGAATTTCTGGGCAGTCAAAACGGACGCCGTGAATTATTAATTATATTTTTTGAATTCTTTAATGCGAATACTTGAAGTAAGAATAATTTAATTTTTTCATCAAGTTCATGGGAAATCCGAAAATGTGTCAGACAATTTCTCTTGGTTTGCTTTTCTTAAAATGTGGTCGCCGGATACATAAGCATACAAGGTTATGAAAGTGATGTTCCTTACAACATAAATTCGATTTATTCATGTATTTGTGGCCCTTTTGAAGCTAAATAAGTGTTTGAAAGGCAAATCAATATATTTCCCCACCAGAATTGGACCAGTGGTTGATTATGAGCAATTTTACATAAAGTCTTGTTATACACAGAAAACTTTAAGGCTTTGACACACATCAATTTACTGATAGGCTGTCCAAACCGATTTTCAACTCCAATGCCGTTTTCACTGACAACCTTCGATTTTCACAAAAGTTACGTCCTAAACTATTTCGGGGGTTTAGATTTTTAACTCTATTTACGTTTGGCGGCACTCTTACCGGAAGTTGATAAAAAAACACCAGTTTTACAGCTCGTAGAGACTGAATTTATCGGTTTTAACTAGTTTAAACGTTAATTGAGGTCAAAGATTCAAAATATGAAACTTATTTTTCAAAATGACCGACAATTGTCCGGTAATTTTTTTTTTTTTGATCAACAGACACCCAAAATTACCGGTTCTGTCCGATTATAGGGTAATTTGGGACCAAACGGAATTAGAGTTTATCTTGGCTTATGAACGAGAAGTTAAAAGTCTAGTACAAGAGGTCTCATATTAAGGGATACCAAATTAAGAATTCTAATTACGGGACAGTTTTATTAAAAAGATTCAAATTGGGGAAAATCTGCAAGATAACGGAGCCAACGGGAAAATCTGCAAGATAACGGGTGACAAGATAACAGCGCAGGGGGTGTATGTTTTTTTATTTATGACTGAAAACCAATGTGTCATGAAAAATGATTTTTTTACTTGGGGACGAGGACTGTAATACATATGGGCCGCCAAGTAAGGGACGGTTTCCTGTTTTGAAAAAGCGTCCTTTACTTGGCTTCTTGCCCGAACTTAGCCTATCCAGAGTTATTGTCTGATTCATAGTCTACCAATCGAATGCTCCTCAGTTTTAGTTGTATTTTGTGCTAAAGATTGATTATAAAAATAAATTTTCAGACAAAATGTTCGACTGTATCATATAAAATCATAAAGCATCAAATAATACCATATCTTAGGGTTATCATACAATATCATATAATATACATAGGAATACTACAAGACAAGCGGTGAAAATGATGAGTAATGAAGATTTGAACGATTACATAAATAATCTCATAAGTTTTCTGTCGGGCGTGGCCACCTAAAGGCGTGAAATAGTTCATCAAACCGATTTTGTATTTTTTATTGATTTTAAGCGTTAATTTTGACAAAAAATGATTGAAAAAGTTCATCTTGACGGGCATACCCTGTCTCCGGAGACCCTAGTCGACTTGCAAAATTTTGACGTAAAAATCGACCTGACGGAAGATGCGTGGAATGCGGTGCGGAAATCGAGAGAAGTTATTGACCGGGTTTTATCCGACGGCCGAACGGTATACGGGATTAATACCGGTTTTGGAAAGTTTTGCCGCGTTTTGGTCTCGACAGAGAAACTAGAGGAGCTACAGAAAAATTTGATTACGTCACACTCGTGCGGTGTTGGGCACGCTATACAGCTAGGCTGTCCAAACTGAATTGTAAAGGTTTTTTCAGTATTCATTTTTTCCCGCCGCTTTCGATTACAAGCTTCGAGTAACTTTATTTGATACAGTGCATGCGACGTTATCGAATACACATTTTTTATGTAAAGCCCTTCGCCGTTATATTTCCTCTTTTTTTCCTTTCGGTTTCGGAAGATAACGGCGCATGGGATATACGAAGAAAAGACTTTTTGTAGACTGAAGACATTCATTTGTCTTTTGTTGTAAATCACCTAACCAGTTATCCGAACACTAAAATTGGGTTGGACGTTTGATTACATAATTGGAAATCGCGATACGTTTTAGTAAACAAAAGTGTTAACATAACAAGTGTTAACATAAGTGGCTAGGGGGTTATTTGAAGTTAAAATTCAGTTTGTACAGCCTAAATCCAGCCCAAACGCGCGCGGAGTTTGATGGCCCTACGGATTAATGTACTGGCTAAAGGATATTCCGGTATTTCCCCGGAAACACTCGGACAAATGATCGAAGCTTTTAATGCCGGTTGCGTTAGTCAGGCCAGAATTGAAAATTTTAATTACTCTAACCAATTGGTAGGATGGTGCATAGGCTATACTTACTCCAAGTTCGGAAATTTTTGAAAAATGTTTGGGCCCGAATCAAACGTCAGTTCAAGAAAAAAAAATATTATTTAAACCTTCCTTCTAACTTAATTGTTCGCGTAACAAAAAAGGAAGAAATTATTATTTGTTTTTTCGCGTTGCTATGGTAACTCGGTCAATCGAAATTGGCAACGCGAGACAATTAAGGTTTTACGCGGACAATATTTCTTTTTTTAAATTTTCAAATATGATGATTAATGAAATCAATCAGAAAAAAACAATTTCGATATTAAATTTGTTCAAAATTGTTTGAACTCTACAATAAGTTGTCTACTTCTAAGTTGTAATGAAAACAATATCAGTCAGTTACATAACTCAACAGTCCATAAAATACGATTTTTGGTCATTAAACAAAATCATGTCCGCGTAATAAAAAAGGTAGCTTAATTATTTTATATTTTCATTTAGAAAATAACGGTAATTTCACTGAACGTTTGCATATAGTTAAGTACTTACAATTGAATTTTAAAATCATCATTTTCCAACAAAAATGTCATTGCTCAAAAAATTACGAAAAGCATTAAACTTCAAACTGGGTTTGTTAAATAATAGTCGAGTCGCCATCTAAGGGTCGTTTTTCGAAAATACTAAAACGACCCATTTTCTAGCGACCCCCTTGTATGGGTATTTAAATTTAAATGTTTTTAGTTTAAATTAAAAATTTATTAATGTTTTTAATTAATTTTAATTAAAATACAATAACTTATCATTTCATTTATTGATTCTGATAACAGGTACCAAATAAAGGAACTGTTGGTGCTTCTGGCGACTTATGCCCTCTAGCTAGGCTTTTCAAACATATTTTGTAAAATTGTCAAAAAAAAAAAACTAATCATGATAAAAAATGACATTTTACCCAATAAAAATATCAAAAATGAGTAGTTATTGGTAGTTTTGGAGCCCTTTGTCCAAAATTAACCCATGACGGACGATGATCCCTTGATGAACGTTTTTTGAGAACTGAAAACGTCCTTTATGGGATTAGCGACTGTAATTTGAGTTTAAGTTTGTAAAGCCTAACCTTAGCTCACATCGCACTGGGTCTTCTTGGTCAGGGCGACATGTACTCACCAAAAACAGGGATTGACTCTGCCGACGCCGTTTTACGCGCCCACGGGTTAACCCCTTTAGTACTGAAACCAAAGGAAGGTTTAGCGTTGATTAACGGGACCCAATTTATTTCGGCTATTGGTGCCGAATCATTGATTCGAGCCGAATTGATTTTGAAAACGGCGGATGTAATTGCGGCGGTTACTACCGAAGGACTATCTGGTACTGCTAATGCATTCAAAACCGTCATACATAATGCCAAGTTTCATCGCGGACAAAAAATTATTGCAAAGGTTTCTTAATACTTAACTCCTGCGGTCCCGATAGTTCCATATGGCACTGCTTTCATTTATTTCGCTAATAACTCGAAATCGATAAAAATTACCCCAGATTGGTTTTTTGTAGTCGGTTACTATGCCTATTATGGTAATTTTCGTTTCAGATAAATTTCCGATTAACCGGAAATGGACATCCGGTTACCGGTTTTAATACATTAATACCTCTTATTACAGTTGATGTGGTAACGAGTCAACACTTTCGATTCCATTTTTTTCGTCAAAAACTGTCAACTCGTTCCAAACTGTCATTTCGTTTCGTCACTTTTGCATATTTTTGCCCAAAAAACTCCCAAAAAGTGTCACTTCGTTCCGAACTGTCAAATTGTTACCTGTCAACTCCTTACCACACCATTTGTATACAGAAAATTTACCGTGTCTGATATTTCCAAGAAATATGTACAAACCGGCCCATCATTTTGATGTAATAGACTTGAAATAATTAGACACGGCCTGATCCTTTAGTTTCAAACAACATTGTCATGTGCAAACGAGATTAAAAACGGGAGCGCAGATATTAAAATGTTCTATTTTTAATAGCTTTTTTGAGATGTCGCGGTGCCGTAGGGCATTACTAACAAATATATTCTAGAACTTGCGGGCATTGCTGACACATGACGAGAAAACAACCAATCAGGGCACGGGACTGTTTGAGCCGTTGGAAGTTATAGATCCGTACACAATTCGATGTATCCCACAGGTTCATGGAATAACTCTAGATACTCTAGAATTCGTGCGTTCTATTCTCAATGTTGAACTTAACTCCGCAACCGACAACCCGATGATTCTAAGGTTTGATCAAATGAAATAAATCATATATCTTTGTGCAAGATTATTATTCCAGTCCGTGACTCAAAATCGTTACGAAATGACGCGTCATGAGTCAAAAATCGTTACGACTTTGTGAACTTCAAATCGTAACGATTTTGAGGTAGCGACTGTATACGATTTTTTGCAGTTGTCTTTAATATGCTAGTTTTCAAATTATAAAGTTCTTTAAATTTTATTCTAACCCGTCTTATCTTTACAAGTCTTTTCGGACACGTTTTATCTTGACACTTATTATCTTTAGAAGTCTAATCTCGGCACGTCTTATTTTGACACGTCCTATTTTGACACGTCCTATTTTGACACGTCTGATTTTGACACGTCCTATTTTCACACGTTTGATTTTGACACATCTTATTTTGGCACATATTATCTTGACACGTTTTATCTTGCCACGTCGTATCTACATACATATTATTTTGACACCTGTTTTATTATAGTGATCGAGACCGTACAATCAGTGGGGGCAATTTCCACGGTGAATATCCGGCAAAAGCGTTGGACATTCTGGCAATTGGCGTCCACGAACTGGCAAATATGTCCGAACGGCGAATGGAGCGTTTATGCAATCCCAGTTGTTCCAATTTGCCCGCATTTTTGGCACCTTCAGGTGAGATTTTGAAAAATCCAAAATTCTAATTTTTTAACCATGATTTACCCTATATTTTTCGTCTCATTTTTCTAAGAAAATTTCAATCTATCGATACTAACTAGGTGGCGTAAATTCTGGATTTATGATGGCGCACGTAACGTCAAGTGCTCTCGTGTCCGAGAATAAAGTTCTTTGCCACCCGGCTTCAACGGACAGCTTATCGACCTCGGCTGGCACCGAAGACCACGTCAGTATGGGTGGATGGGCAGCCAGAAAAGCCCTCGAAGTTGTCAAAAATGTAGAAAGTGTTTTATGTACGGATTTTTAAAATCTAGTAATTCGGAGCCATTAAATTTCAGAGTTATGGATACGAGAACGTGACACTTTCATTTACCAAAAATGTCACATTCCGGTTCCCAAAACTAATTACAGAGGGTATAACATTAAGGGACGATTTTCTATTTTTGACTTAAAATTTGTTCCTTAATTTGAACTTTTTGGATCTTTTTCAGAAAAAATTGAACTTTTTGATTCCTTTTTGAAAAAAAGTGTCCCTTGATTTGAGTTTTTTAATTTTTTTTTTTGAAAAACTATGTCCTTTAATTTTAAACTTTTTGCTAAATTCCCTTAAATTGAAATGTGTTACTAAATTGGGTGTCCTTAATATAACACCCCCTGTAATAGTGATTACAAGCAGCGCGGTGAGTTGTTTGCGTGGCTAAAGGACGCTAGCCAATAGGAGGCGCCTAAAAAAGCATGAGCCAAAACGGCGCTGGCGTCTGTAACTGCTTAGTGTAAAATAATAAATTAGTATTTTAGTTTATTTTATAGCGAAATCCACTAGGTGTCCCAATCCGCAGAAAAGATACAGATTTCACTTACTAATTAGGACACCGCGTGGATAAGAATGCATTGAAAATCCAAAACAGCTATTGAGTTGCTTGCGGCGTGTCAGGCCCTAGATTTACGGCGTCCATACAAAAGTACTCCAGCAATTGAAAAAGTGCACTCTTTAGTTCGATCAAAAGTGTCCTTTATGGAGACCGACCGGTACTTATCAAAAGATATTGACACAGTTACGCAACTCGTCAAAAGTGGCGCCATTTGNCTTAATAAATTCACAATAATTCGCACTAATTCAAAAAAAACTGGTAAAGCCAAGTTGTAGAGCTCGTCAGACTACGTCGATCTGACTATTCAGAAATTGATTTGGGCCACCAGGGCCCCTAGAGAGCTGTTTGAAATCTCTAACTCACGCAAAAAAAATACCTTCAATCGAATTTTCTGGAAAAGTTGAGGGGGGTCAGCAATACCCGTTTTGCCCTAAACCTCCATATGCCTTAAATCGACGAAAACACAAGTTGCGTGTTTATATACACGCACTTCCCCCTGGGAGTTAATTTTAATTTTTATATTATCCTTTAATTTGAAACTTTTTGTTAAATTTCCTTAATTTGAATTGTGTGCCTTAATTCGGTGTCTTTAGTCATAGATACTAGTTAGCGTAAATCATAAATTATTAGTTTCAGTTTCTTTTATAGCGAAATCCACTAGGTGTCCCAATCCACAGAAAAAGATACCGATTTTACTAATTAATTGGGACACCGCGTGGATAAAAAGGCGTGAAAAATCCAAAATAGCTATTGAATTGCTTGCGGCGTGTCAGGCCCTAGATTTACGGCGTCCATACAAAAGTACTCCAGCAATTGAAAAAGTACACTCTTTAGTTCGATCAAAAGTGTCCTTTATGGAGACCGACCGGTACTTATCAAAAGATATTGACACAGTTACGCAACTCGTCAAAAGTGGCGCCATTTGGAACATTGTCAAAGATCATGTTGAAAGTTACGAAACTTGAAAAGAAACAAAAAAAACTAAAAAAAACTGTGCACATTGAGGAAGACGTTTGAATACATTGCTTCATGAATTATTTATTACATACTGAAAATAAAAATGAAATTAATTTACGTTCATAACGTATTTTGTTTTATGTGAAAAAAATGGTTGCATGTTTTTTGGTATGTCAAAATGTGCCAATTCTTAAAAATCGAGTTATTATGTTTATTACGTTGTTTGTTGCTTATATAGTTTTATGCGTTGGAGGGGGCTATGCCTTTTTGTATATGGAAGGTGAGCCC
>SCLG01000525.1:25969-38700 GCA_004367875.1 Oikopleura albicans | reverse complement strand
TTTCTTCATTTTTTTTTCTTCATTTTTTTCTTCATTTTTTTCTCTTGAATATTTTATTTTTTCCAAGGTGAATATTTCACGGTTCGTTATACGGGGTTATTAGGCCGTTTTAGCCAGAAAAAAGGCTGCATGATAACTGCCCAGATAAAAAAACCAAATAAAAAAACCCAAATAAAAAAACTGGAACTTGTATCAGATATACTACTCAGCGTTTCACATGAATTTCCCCCATTTTTTCTTTAGTATTTTCTAGATAGCCAAACTCGAGTTTTATTTTCGCACGTCACTCGAATATTGCCATCTAGAAAATGCGAGCATAAAGACGGCGAGAATTCATGTAACATGCCGAGTACACCACCTGACGGGTTAGGGTTACTATGTTAGGGTAGTTACTATGTTAGGGTACTGTTTTGTAAACCATCGTCAGGTCGTGTACTATCAATTTTTCGAACTTTTAAAATATCAGTTGTGAGTCGTCGGTACAGTTTGACCCCGGAGAGCTAAAAGTTTTTTCAGCGAAATTATGATTTAAAGTTTAAATTTTTAACTCGACCGAGCAATAATGCGAACCCGGTTAGTTACGGCCGGTAACCCGAAAAATGCTCGGCACCGCAGTCTTTCCGTATTTTGCCCTCAAGTTCAATGCCTTTTAATCCACTTCCTAGATTGACAAACCCCATTTACCTTGATACAGAATTTTGCAAATTTTTCTCAAAAAAATTTGTACAGTGTGAAAAAGGTAAACCATTTCGCGTAGAGCACAAATTTGAAATGAAAATTATCAAATAGGGCACACCCGAGAGCATGTATGAACTACAAAAAAGCTCTCTATCGCCAAAACGTGTTTTTTCTTGCAAAAATTGAGTCTCGATCAAAAAAAAATACAATCCGAAGGAAAAACGTCGGCAATTCACATGAGATGCTGGGTAGAAAATATAGTTAATTTTCAATCTCTGGCTAAGATTCGATTCTCTCGATTGACCTGGCCGAAACTTACAGGTTAACTTTTAATTTTTATGTTAACAAAAGTTCACTTCGATACTATCCATCAAATAATATCCGACGAGATGATATTCTGGAAATAGAAGATATTAATATCAAGCTATAATTTCAAAAATGGACAATTCGTCCATCGCCAAAACTTTAAATACACAGGAAGGTGCCCAAAAAATAATCATTTTGGCAAATTTGTTGAAATCCAGTGTGGGGTTTTGATATTTAACCGGTAATTTCTAGGATTTTTTGGGCACCATAAAATTAAAGTTCACCAAAGTGGCTCCTGTATCAACCGAACCGCCCACGTTCAAATACGTTGCTGAAATTTCATTCCAATTTGCTGTAAGTAGGTTTAAACCATATGCGCCTTTTTGGGGTTTGACGTTCCGGGCCAAACTCAAGATTATTATTGGTTAATATTTTTCTGGTAATCTTGTCTACGCATGAGCCATTATCGGACTACAGTCCTTACTTCCAATACAGACGTTTTTGATTCTCGAAAATAGCGTCCGTATTGTGGCGAGGTGTCATAAAATGTCCATATTTCGACTGTTTTGGGGATATTTTTTGACAAAAAACTGTTCATATTGAAAGAAAGCGTCCGTATTGAGTGTAAGGACTGTATATGACATTTTCTCCGAAAGACCACGGTTCATAATAAATAAATTTTCGAATTACTGATGATTCATCCGTGATGAAATATAATTTTCGAAATTAGACGGACATATACGAAAAAGATGAGCAGAACTCGGCTGAATTTTACGCCGCACGATTAATGAGCGAAATTCGGCACATAGTTAATGAGCAAAGAAGCCAAGATACCGGAATTCCAATTGAGGAGTTACTGGAGCAAAAAGTCGGCGAAGAAACAAAAGTTCCATATATTTTGGAGACTTTCGATGTCGACGTTGATTATGGAAAAATGGGACTTTTTGCTAAAAAAATTGTAGAATTGTATACTGAAGATTTAAACTACTTCTATAACACAATTGTAAACAGGCTCGATTAAAAATACAGACCTGGTTCTATTAAGGACGGCACTCAACTCGAGTCGGAGAAACTGCGGCACTTAACGATAAATTAAAAAAAAAATCGAAGAAAAATACCTACTATTTTTCTGTCCGGTTTCAGAATGTCGGACAAATTATTGGATTATTCAAATTTTGAATTCAACAGGAAAGCCAACAGGTTAGGGTAACCGTGATAGCCAAATTGGTTAAATTTGGTATTGGTCGAATCNAAATTAATTTACGTTCATAACGTATTTTGTTTTATGTGAAAAAAATGGTTGCATGTTTTTTGGTATGTCAAAATGTGCCAATTCTTAAAAATCGAGTTATTATGTTTATTACGTTGTTTGTTGCTTATATAGTTTTATGCGTTGGAGGGGGCTATGCCTTTTTGTATATGGAAGGTGAGCCCGAGAAAAAAAAACTGGAACTATGAGATACACAAGGTGCGCCGTTATGTTTCACAAAAAATTCGAAAAAAGTGAAACATAACGGCGTAGGGCCTAACATACAAATATTTGTATTAGGGGAAAATGTTTTCTCGAATAAGTGAAACATAACAGCACGGGCGGGAAAAAGTGAAACATAACGGTGCAGCCTGTGTATACTACTCAGCGTTTTACGTGAATTTCCACCATTTCTTCTTTAGTATTTCCTAGATAGCAAAACTCGATTTTTTTTTCGGACTTCAAGAACTAGAATATTGCCGTTACGAAAATGCGAAAGGAAAGACGGCGGAAATTCATGTAAAATGCCGAGTACACCACCTGACGGGTTATCTTACTATTTTTTGAACGAAAACGTATCAAGAATTCCAATTATTCAATTCATTGCCCTAGCAGATTATCTTACAAAAGAAAAGCTAACCCGTCAGGTGGTGTACTATCAATTTTTCAAACTTTTAAAATATCAGTTGTGATTCGTCGGTACAGTTTGACCCCAGAGAGCTAAAAGTTTTTTCAGCATAATTATGATTTAAAGTTTAAATTTTTAACTCAACCGAGCAATAATGCGAACCCTATTAGTTACCGGCGGTAACCCGAAAAATGCTCGGCACCGCAGTCTTTCCGTGAAAAAGTTTTTAGATGAAAAAGTTATTGAGAGAAAACGCTCGCGAGAATTTAATTGAAGTTCCTCTAAGAAGGTTTTCTCCAAAAAAGTTTCTCCGGGAAATGTTTTGTGGTAAAAACTAAGATGCCAAAAAAAAAATTGTTTAGGGGCCGAGGAGGCGGACCAATGTAAACAGGTAGACGCAAAAATTACGGAAATGAAGGAGGCGATGGAACGGTTGGAGAATTTCAAATCAAATGCGCAGGGAGAACTCAATAACTTAAGAACGAAAAGATCTTTTTTATGATGGGTCACCATTTGTTACTTAATAATATCACCGAAAACATCCTATAAATGGTTAAGAACTGTATTTTTGAAACAAAAATAATTAAGAATGCGTTGTTTCAAAAGTTGATGGACCAGAAAATTGATTATAGCGGCTCTAAATTAAATCAAGTTTTCACCGGATTATTTTATGTTTGTGATAAATATCTTTCAGTTTATTGACCAAAACCTTATGGCATGTATCCCGTACAGAGCCGTGAACTTGATTAAAATCGAAAATTAAAAACGCTACTAGTCTTACAATTTTCAAGATATTGTTTTTCTTGGTTCCGTAAGTGAAGCGTACTGATTAAACGCACATTTGTATTGTTTCCAATTTTCAAATTTAGGTCAAAAAGTACTAACAAAAAAAATTTCAGAATATCCAAAACAAGATATAAATTACAATAAATAATGATAACCCATTTTTGACCGAAAATTATAACATTAACGAAGAAAAGTCGCTGAATGATGCTATGAGTAGGAGTAAAGAAATTATCGAAGACAACAATGAAACTTTTCATTATGCTGCTGGCCGCCAAGATCAGAGAGAAAAATTGATATTAACTAAGAAGGGGTAGGAATTTGAAATGAAAATTATGAAATAGGGCAAACCCGAGAGCAAAAAAAAATCCGAAGGAAAAAAAATCAGCAATTCACATGAGATGCTGTTTTTTCATTCGAGGAACTTTTTTGATCGAGACCCAATTTTTGCAAGTAAAGGCACGTTTTGGCGGTAGAGAGCTTTTTTGTAGTTCATACATGCTCTCGGGTGTGCATCATGCGTGGTAGAAAATAAAGTTAATTTTCAATCTCTGGTTAAGATTCGATTCTCTCGATTGACCTGGCCGAAACATACCGGTTAACCTTTAACTTTTATGTTAACAAAAGTTCACTTCGATACTATCCATCAAATAATATTCGACGAGATGATATTCTGGAAATAGAAGATATTAATACCGAAATGTTTCAAGCTATAATTTCAAAAATGGACAATTCGTCCATCGCCAAAACTTTAAATACACAGGAAGGTGCCCAAAAATAATCATTTTGGCAAATTTGTTAAAATCCAGTGTTTTGATATTTAACTGGTAATTTCTAGGATTTTTTGGGCACCATAAAATTAAAGTTCACCAAAGTTGCTCCTGTATCAACCGAACCGCCTACGTTCAAATACGTTGCTGAAATTTTATTCGAATTTGCTGTAAGTAGGTTTAAACCATATGCACCTTTTGGGGGTTAGCCGTTCCGGGCCAAGCTCAAGATTATTATTGGTTAATATTTTTTTGGTAATCTTGCGTACGCATGGGCCATTATCGGACTACAGTCCTTACTTCCAATACAGACGTTTTTGATTCTCGAAAATAGCGTCCGTATTGTGGCGAAGTGTCATAAAATCTCCATATTTCGACTGTTTTGGGTTTTTTCGACAAAAACTGTCCATATTGAAAGAAAGCGTCCGTATTGAGTGTAAGGACTGTATATGATATTTTTGGGAAACTTTTGTTTGTGAATCATTTATTTGGGGACTTTAACTGACTATATGGTCTGTATCATACAAATTGTCAGCAATCGTTTTCTTCAAAAGAGCACGGTTCCATTCTAAATAAATTTTCGAATTACTGATGAAAAATAATTTTCGAAATTAGACGGAAATATACGAAAAAGATGAGCAAAACTCGGCTGAATTCTACGCCGCCAGATTAATGAGCGAAATTCGGCACAGGGTTAATGAGCAAAGAAGCGAAGATACCGGAATTCCAATTGAGGAGTTACTGGAGCAAAAAGTCGGCAAAGAAACAAAAGTTCCATATATTTTGGAGACTTTCGATGTTGACGTTGATTATGGAAAAATGGGACTTTTTGCTAAAAAAATCGTAGAATTGTATACTGAAGATTTAAGCTACTTTTATAACACAATTGTAAACAGGCTCGATTAAAAATACAGTCCTGGCCCTTAAGTGCGGCACTTAACTAAAGTGGGAAAATTGCGGCACTTAACGGTAAATAAAAAAACATCAAAGAGAAAGACCAACTATTTTTCTACCCGGTTTCAGAATATCGGACAAATTATTGGATTATTCAAATTTGAATTCAACAGGAAAACCCTTAGGGTAACCGTCATAGCCAAATTGGTTAAGTTTGGTATTGGTCGAATCCGGAATTGGTTGATAAATTTATTTCAAATGCGTAATAATTGTAAACCTATTCCGGCTTCCACCAATTTACCCAGAGTAAAAAATCGACGAAAGTTGCGCTTGAAAATTTCTGAAGTCTCCAGAATTTTATTTTTGGTGATATTTCCTACCGGTTGAGTTTCATGAAAATCGGCATTTCTAGATTGTTTGTAAATTTCTTATACTGATTTTAGCGACACAAGTACAAGTGTACGAGACAAGTGTACGAGACACTCTGACAAATCAATCGAAGAAATTTACAAACAATCTAGAAGCGCTGGGCCGATTTTCATAAAACTCAACCTGTAACATTTTTGACGTACAAAAATTACACTTTCTAGAAAGAAAATTTCTTAATCGATAACAGAACAAGGAATATTTTCCAAGCTGAATATCAACGTGGACTTCTCAACCTGAATCCGACGTTTTATATCGATAGTGACTCTGATAAAGTGCTTAGTGGGGCGTCATTTACAAAAGTGTGGAATAAAATTCAAGAATTTCAAAACGAAAAAACACATTTGAATAAAATTGGCGAAGCGCTGAGTATTGAAGAAAGTGGCATCAACGGTCAAATTGATACTTTTATGGGGTAATCGTTTTATGAATTTTTATAATTTTTTTATATTTAACTTGTTAATTTTAACTCCCCGGGGTTATAAAACCCAAATTTAGGATGCTTGGTGTCGCATCAACGTCCAAGGGAAACAATTCGGAATCTACAGAAAAAGAAAATTCTGAGAAGTGTTTGAAATTTTTCAACTTCAAAGACCGTATAAAACGACTTTGTCCCAAATTAGCCCCATGAGGGGCGCTAATCCCATAACGGCCCTTTATCGCAAAACGACCGTTTTTATTTGAAAACCAAAAATGGCCTTTATGAGAGTAAGGTCCTTACTGTAAGGACCGTACTGTATACGGTGTATATTTATTCTAACTATTATCTTGAGTATGACTAATCGTCCCAAAAAACTTTTTCAAACGTAATTAGCTTTGGGTGAGCCGGTACTTCCGGTTCAAGCACCACCTCCTCATCCAGCTACTAAAAAGATATTACCAAAGGTTGGAAGTGGGCCCAAAAAAGGGTGGTACCCTATATATTGAATCAAGAAAAGGGTATAACTTATACCGTATTAACCAGTTCTATATTCTACAAATTTAATTTGGCTAACAGGCTACCACCCATCAAAGCACCCAATGATACACACAAAGCAGGCGAAATCAAAGATGATAAAAAAGGCCGTTCAGAACGTTCGACCGAAAATACTAACGGTAAAACATATAATTTGTAACTGGTGCAATAATTTTTTTTTAAATATTACGCCATATATAGCGTAGAGTCGTTTTCGTTAAAGGGTATTTAGCGCCCACTTTTGGTCGCCAAAAAACTTGTTTCTGGAGTAGTTTCGCGACCATAATTTGGTCGCCAAAACATCGCTCAAAATATGGCTTCGCGACCATATGGTCGTTCATCCACTTCAAATACAAGTTTTTTAGCGACCATAATTTATAGCGACTCTAATTAGCGACTCTAATTACCGACCATAATTTATCGACCATAATGAGTCGATATTTTTTTGATTTAAAAAAAAAGAATAAAAAAAATTATCTCCCATAATAAATAATTATTTTTAGGTACCAGTACGGGTAATGGAACCGATGGTTCTAATTGTACAATTGAAGAAGTGAATCAGTGTCTTCAACATATAAACTGTCCCGGTTTATTCCATCGTGCCACTAATGCCATATTCTTTGCCGCTCAAGGGTGGTGGCCGAATTGGTAGAATCCCAAATTGGTAAAAAAAAAACGTCCGGATTATACCACTTCGGCTACCACGGGGTAAAGTTGTAACAACGGTTGGTTATGGAGTTCAATATCCAAAGACCACAAATGGGAAACTGTTTATTTGTGCCTATGCCTTGATAAGTGTGCCAATTGTCGCTTTTGGAATGGGCCAATATGCACTCTTGTTCAAGGTCGGTGAATATATTGTGATACACCGGGTGCGCCGTGAGGTCTCACAAAAAAATTATCAAAAAAAGTAAAACGTAACGGCGCGATCGGGAAAAACTGAAACAAAACAGCGCATGATGTAGGCGGGTACGCTAGAAAATATTTTAGAATAAAGTGAAACATAACAGCACGAGCGGGAAAAGGGGAACATAAAGGCGCACCCGGCGAAACTAAAAGATTTATTTCTAAATGTTTGGTTGCCCAGCAAAATGTCAAAAATTTTGAAACAGTCCTTAGTTCCAATAAAGACGTTTTTGATTCTAGAAAATAGCGTCCATATTGGGGTGAACTGGCATACAATGTCCATTTTCGACCATTTTGGGGATATTTTTTTTTACAAAAAAGTGAGAGTATTTAGAGTAAGGACTGTATTCGTATTTTTTGACTTATATCTGACATTTTGTTGGTAAAATGACTTGGATGAAAAAAGTAGCATTTAGAGTATAATGATTGGTTTCCGTCATCGTGTTTGTGGAAAGGATCCGTCAAGAAGTGCCCGACTGTTATCCATATTTTTGTATCTGGTTATATGCATTACGTTATTTGCCGGAATTTTCATTCTTATATTTTACGATGTTGAGGTTTGTCATTAGAGTTTGGAAAAATTATTTTAAAAAATGTACACCAGGTGCGCCGTTATGTTACAAAACCAAATCATAAAACATAACGGCGCAGTGCGTAGGCGATTTCGTCGGAAAACGCCAAAAATTATAAATTGTAACATAACGGATCCTAGGGGGAAAATATTGCGCAATACGTGTTTTTTTTGTACAAATTGTAACATAACGGCAAATTGTAACATAACGGCAAATTGTAACATAACGGCAAATTATAACATAACGGCGTAGTGCGTGGGCGATAATGCTGGAAAAAATTTTCAAAAAAAATTGTAACATAACGGGACGAACGGGAAAAATTGTAACATAACGGGTTGTAACATAACGGCGCATCTGGTGTATTTAAAATGCTTAAAAAGGGTTGGGATTGGGTTACATCTGTTTACTTCACGACGGTTACAATGACTACTATTGGTTTCGGAGATTACGGTGAGTCCTCCAAATAACGTACGCTGTTTACGGGAATTTTTGCCACGGAAACACCGTGGTGCTTTACTTTGAGTTTTCTATCACTATTTTCGAACATAAATGAAAACCGATTATATTTCTCAGAACCGACATTTCAATTACCGGCGCAGGCAGATGACGGGCATGATCGCGGCGACACGATTTTCCCCAAAGATATGCTCACTTCAAATTTTTTGAACATTTATCGTTACATTTGTATTGCGTGGATGTTTTTTGGTGTTGCTTGGTTGGGTGGTGTCTTCGGACTTGTGGTGGAGGAATTGGAAAGGTGATTTTTTTTTCAAAAATTACTAAAACTGATTTTTTAGAAATTAGCAAAAACCTTCGTTCAAACCTTCAAATGGGACAATTAAGAATTTTTTTTCTAAAAACCGTCCTTTTCGACCAAGTTTTTCCATCTGAATCCAACCGTCCAAAAAATAATTAAAAATTGGCAATTTTCGCGCTAGAGAGCAAAAAATAAGGAACTCACGGGAGACAGTTTTGCTCTCTACTGCCAAAAATAGCGAAAAAAAATAAGAAAGGAAAGCTTCGTCAAATAGAATAGCTTTTAGAAAAAAAAAATTTCCGACCCTCGAAAAATTCAGAAATGTCCAAATACATAGATAAAATTAGGCTAAACTATGGTACGGCACAGGGTGCGCAGTTATCTTGCGAAATTTGTCACTAACTTATCTTACGACTTTTCAGGAATTTTTTTCGGGATTTCTGCCCACGCAGTTATCTTGCGAAAAACCCTTATCGATTTTTCGAAGACCAAATTTTCAAGATAACTGCGCACCTTGTGTATAAACAATTATTTAAGCATTGCGCAACAATTTACGAAAACGGAAGAAGACGATCCTATAATTGCGTTTGACGCGTTGCCGGATTATGAGGAGGATCGAGATGCGCGCCAAAAGTTTTACGCGAAACACGGAATTACGAGCAAAGAAGAAATTGACTCCGAAAATGAAAGCGTTTTTGAAAACGAAAAAGATGACGAAATTGAAGAATATATTTCAAACGCCAAAAAGATCAAAGTAAAACCAAAGAAAATGTAAAAACGAAAAATTCTGACTTCAAAATACATAATACAGTCCTTACTCTCAATACGGACGCCTTAATAAAGACAATTTCCTCTAATACGGACGCTTTTTGTGGAAAAATGTCCCCAAAACAATCGAAAACGGACATTTTATAACAATTGACCCAAATACGGACGTTATTTTCGAGAAAACGTCCGTATTGAAAGTAAGGACTGTATGTAGTACATACTGTATGTACTGTTACATATTTTTATGTAATAAAATAAAGCAAACGGGAAAATTGTAATTATGGTTTTACATTAAAAGCAATTTGAATTTTGGAGTTTTTAGACACATCTTTAAACTGCAAACTAATAAACTAATTTTGCGCAGCTAAGGATGATACAGTCCCTGCTCCTAGAACGTTAGCAACATGTTTAATATTGGACGTTAAAGAAAAATCACCAAACACTACTTTTAAAGGTTAAAAAGGTCAAAAAAGGTCACGAAATGACGTCATAGCTCCAACGCGTTACAATTTTTTGGCAATAAATCGTAACGCTCAGGGAGAAGGGACTGTAATAAATTACAGGGATTTGTTTTATGAAAGTTGCTTTTCTTTAACCCCTCGAATGTCTTTCATCACATTTATGCCCCGTTTTCCATGATCGTAATCGTTGTCTCGCTCAAATTTTACCATTTCTGCTGGTCGAAAATTCACTGAAAGTTTTTTTTTAATTGTTGCATAAAACCGTGCTTAAGGGTTAACCTATGTAACCACGTCGTTGACGATCCGTACTATTGCCGTGTGCGCCGTGAAGTGTCAACCCGCCGTGTAGAGTTGCATCCCCGGGGTTAAGTGGGCAGTCGACGGCACCCTTAATGATTTTTTCGTCTTTTATTTGAAGAACATGTTTCCCTTCCGCTGCCGGTTCGTGTTCGAACAACTCTCCGTTCTTTGTTCTGAAAGTTAACGGCTCAATGCGTAGTCGTTAAATAATCTTATATCCCAAAAAATGTGACTCAAATGTTGCTGGTTCTTTGGCCGGTAAACGGCGCATGTAATAAGGTTTGTTATGACTGAATTCGAACATATTTAAAACAAAAAACATCATTCAGCTTCTTCAAATTATAAATACAAAGGATGCGCCGTTAACCAGCCACCAAAATTTTTTCGANAATTTTACCATTTCTGCTGGTCGAAAATTCACTGAAAGTTTTTTTTTAATTGTTGCATAAAACCGTGCTTAAGGGTTAACCTATGTAACCACGTCGTTGACGATCCGTACTATTGCCGTGTGCGCCGTGAAGTGTCAACCCGCCGTGTAGAGTTGCATCCCCGGGGTTAAGTGGGCAGTCGACGGCACCCTTAATGATTTTTTCGTCTTTTATTTGAAGAACATGTTTCCCTTCAGCTGCCGGTTTGTGTTCGAACAACTCTCCGTTGTTTGTTCTGAAAGTTAACGGCTCAATGCGTAGTCGTTAAATAATCTTATCTCCCAAAAAAATGTGACTCAAAAGTGGCTGGTTTTTTGGCCGGTAAACGGCGCATGTAATAAGGTTTATAATGACTGAATTCGAACATATGTAAAACAAAAAACATCATTCAGCTTTTATAAATTATAAATACAAAGGATGCGCCGTTAACCAGCCACCAAAATTTTTCGAAAACTGGCCGGTAAACGGGTTTTTTGACGGTTAACAGCTCAATGCATAGTCGTTAAATAATATTATTTCTGAAAAAAAAATGACCAAAATGTGGCCGGTTAACGGGGTTTTGGCCTGTTAACGGCGCATCCTATGTAATAAGGTTTGTAATAACTGAATTCAAACAAGTTGGTCTAGTGATAGAAAACTGAATTGACCGATAAGACAGATTAACCATACAGGCAACTAATTAGCCAATCAGGGTCAAAAAATGCTGTTTGAATTCAGTTATTACAAATCTTATCAAAATTATTCATGAAATCAGACCTTGGCATAAATCGCATACATCCATTTTCTTTAGTTACGACATCGATCGCGATCCAAAAGGAAATTGACCGTTTGTCGGGAAGATTCGGCAACCAGTAACTCATGTCCTTTTTCTGATACTAACGTTTTAACCACCTAATGTCACCGTCTGAATTGGTACAGAGTAAATTTTGAATAACGCTTGATGGCACAACCTTGAAATAGAGAAATACGAAAACGGATAAAATTTTCCGGTTTCTACGTTTTTTGTCGGTATCAAGCCTAACTGATGCCAAGGAGTTTCAACATTTGCGTTTTTAGCAATCATCATATCAAAATCGAATGCCATATCATTGCCATGTATTTCTTTCGCCATTTTTTCGCATATTCCATGAATTTCAGCTAATTCCGGCTAAAATGGTATTCAAAATTGAACTACTGGATAGGAAATGGAACTACCGGATAGGACTCAAATTTCAAATTTGGATTTTAGAGGGATTCGTTACAATTATCAGAAGTTTTCGGGGGAGTTAAGTACACAGCTACACATGTACGCCATTTTTTCAAACCAAATTTTAAAAAGTGAAAGATAACGGCGCAGCACATTAGCTAGTGGCCTGGAATTTAGCAAAGATGAGAGAAATGGAAAGATGACGGAACTAAGGGGGATTTAGAATTTTCCTCTTTTTTTTTAATTTTTCGGAATCTTTTTCAGATTACGGCGTAGTGCGTGGGCGTAGAAGGTAAAAAAGGTTGCTCGCAATTACGGCATAGTGCGTGGGCGAACAAGGTAAAAAAGTTGGTCGCAGAAAAGACAGATAACGAGACGAACAAGAAAATTGAAAGATAAGGGCGCAGCTGGTGTAATACACACTTACATAGTAAATTGAAGGCCAAATAACTTGAGTCATATTATCGACTCCCTGTTTTTGCTGCTCAACATGACTCCCAAGATCGTGTTTGTAATTTTTTGCAATTTCCTCATTTTCAAACGCTTTTTCATAAATTTGAGTACATTTTAAAACTTCCTCCTTTGTAAGAAGCTCTCTGGCGACATAAAATCCATCTTCTAAAAATTTATTTTTAACCGACATATCAAAATTAATGATTGTTTT
>SCLG01000525.1:11750-25522 GCA_004367875.1 Oikopleura albicans | reverse complement strand
GACTAACAAGAAAGTTGAAAGATAAGGGCGCACCTGGTGTAATACACACTTACATAGTAAAGTGAAGGCCAAATAACTTGAGTCATATTATCGACTCCCAGTTTTTGCTGCTCAACATGACTCCCAAGATCGTGTTTGTAATTTTTCGCTATTTCCTCATTTTCAAACGCTTTTTCATAAATTTGAGTACATTTTAAAACTTCCTCCTTTGTAAGCAGCTCTCTTGCGACATAAAATCCATCTTCTAAAAATTTATTTTTAACCGACATATCAAAATTAATAATTGTTTTATTAATAATGTTAACACCAAATAATGTTAGATTATTGACACCAAATCGATTGGCAAATATTTATTGTAGGAATTCAGACAACTAAAATAACCAACTCTGAATTTATCAAATTTCGTGAACACCTTTCAGTATGAGGTATAATAACGTGCTTCTCGCTTTCTCAAATTATGTGTTCTAATAGGTTTATTTTAATAGGTTTAAAGACTAGAAAATCGAGAAGTGCGTTATTATACCTCATACTCTTCGCCACGGCGTTATCTCTTTAAAAACGATTCTAATAAAAAGAGAGAGGGAGGCCAAAGTAAGGACCACGTTCTCGATTTTCAAAAAAAAAATGGCTCTTACTTTGGGGAGTGGCGCTTTACCTGTAAGGTCTTTTTAAAGATAACGGCGCAGTAGGCGGACATGTTAGAATTTTGTTCCGAAACAAATTAAAGATAACGGCACAATTCGGAAAAGGTTGAACATAACGACGTAGGATGTATACTAAAGCCACTAGCCAATTATTTTAACACCCCTTATCTTAACAAAGTTGGGTTATATTAACACTGTTTGGACCAAAACGCATCGGCACTTTCGTTGCCGATCTTTTTGTGAAAAACTGTCACTTCCTTTCATTACTGTCACTTCGTTCCGTCACTTTTGCCCAAAAAATGTCACTTCGTTCCATCACGTGGTTACCTGTCACTTCGTTACCACACCAACTGTATCTAACCAAACGCCCTACCCAATTAGCTTGACAAAATCCAATTATCTTAACAGTTTTTGAGCACTTTAGGTATTACGATAACAGGAAGTGGTTATTTTTTCGTGTTTTTTTTTGTTCATTGAATTCATCGAAAATTTGTTACAGTCCTCGTCCTCGAAACGTCCCACTCCGAAACGTCCCAGTTTTTTTTGAAAACATTTTGGGACGTTTCCGGGACGAGGACTGTATTAGCAAGTTTGGCAAAAAAGGTGAAATGTTATCAAATATCTCTCAAAGCATGTATTGGCCATTCCTAGAACAATCAAATTTTGCGTTTCATTCACAAAGACAATGCATCAATATAAAAGGACACCTTTTTAAGCTTATTTTGTTCAAAATATTATCAAAAAAAAAACAGAATAAGTTTTTAGGAGTAAGAAATTCTATGTCATCACAGCCTTCTTTTTGAGAAAAAAATTATTTCAGAGACAGGGTAATTGTAAATATATTATATACAGTCGATCGCGCCATTATGTGTATTTATTGCCCGGATACCGATGGTGACGGGAAGTGTGATTTAACCTCTTCAACTCAACGTGTTTATCAGAAAAATAAAGTCATAAAATGTCGATTCCCAAAGGTGGGTTTTTTAGTTTGCACCATTTTGAAATGCATTTTCATATATCGCAGTGATTTTCAAACGCGAAAAAAATAAATAACTTTTTGGTAACGTCGCTTGAGAGCGCGTTTAGGGCCTATGTGGCATGTCATTGGTCCTTTTTTGAGCGCTCTGGGCCAATCACCAAAAAGCAAATCACCGGAAGGCGATTTTCTTCCTTTAAAATATTTTTGTATTAGTCAGCCTTTAATCTTTTTGATTAGACGCGCTGTCAAGCAATGTTACCAAAAAGTGGTAACATTATTTATTTTTTTCGCGTTTGAAAATCACTGCAATGGGTGATTCTACAAAATACTAACCCGTGCGCGGTTATTGGGCCAATTTGATCGTTAAAAAAACTAAACCGATAATTGCACAGTCCTTATTATATAAAGATCGGTGTTCATTGGTGCAACCTAAAAAACTGTCAAAGTGGGCAGAGGTATGTCGTAATAAAATATTCTAGAATTTCAATAGAAATTATATAGTGGGGTGACTGGGCAGATTGTGACGGTGCTTACGGCTGTTTTGGAAACCAAAAAAGAAAACGAAGCTGTGAATTGGATGAAGGTTAGTTATTTACTGCCTTTAATTTTTGAGCATATAAAACACTGTTAAAATGAACACAGAGTTATCAAAATTGATTTTTATTCGTGTTTTATACACTCCCTGTAGATAGATCTGTTAACTCCCAGGGGTAAGTGCGTGTAAATAGACACGAAACTTGTTTTTTCGTCGATTTAAGGCATATGGAGGCCCCGTAGGGCAAAACGGGTATTGGTGACCCCCCTCAACTTTTCGAGAAAATTCCATTAACGGTGTTTTTGAGTAGATTGGAGATTCTAACAGCTCTCTAGGGGGCCCTGGTGGCTCAAATCAATTTCTGAATAGTCAGATCGAGGTAGTTTGACGAGCTCTACAACTTGGTTTTACCAGTTTTTTTTTAATTATTGCGAATAACAGTGAATTTTTGAAGTGCGTGTTTATTTACACACATTTTCCCCCTACGGGTTGCCAAAAACTGTTTCCCCCTGAAAGTTAACCAACATTATGAGAGAACGAATTTAAGTCTTAATTCGAGTTAACTATTTGCTTTTGTCTACCTGTGACGAAAAGAGGCGCTTGAGAGTTAAAGCAGTAAATTAGGACGATTTATATCGGCCGAAG
The DNA here is from genome assembly GCA_004367875.1 of Oikopleura albicans. Taxonomy (NCBI): domain Eukaryota; kingdom Metazoa; phylum Chordata; class Appendicularia; order Copelata; family Oikopleuridae; genus Oikopleura; species Oikopleura albicans. Next base: position 22,719 of record SCLG01000525.1, on the reverse strand, counting down.
ATTTTCAATTACTTACGCGGGAAAATTACGAAGTATTATTTGAGAAAAGCAATTATCTTGGTTTTAAAATATGTGGAACTTACGAATTTACAAACCGGCAACCATGGAATTTTCGACAACGCAGCGATAAAAACGGAAATGCAATTACCGGACTTTTTGGTTCCGGCGAATTTTATAACGATTTATCTGCAAATGTAACCATGCAAGAAAGGAGCTGTGCATCGGACAGTTGTAGTAAGTAATAACCGCCAACGCAATTTTTCGAAAAAAAAACGTTTTCGTACAAGTTTCTCAAAAACCGTATTAAGGAGCGGTCATAGATTGTTGTTTACATAGATACTGTACTGGTCTTGTCAGAAACATTACCAAAACGGCCCATAAACTAATGACAGAACCAAACAAAATAATATACCTAAACGTTTTTTTAATGTTTCCATTTCCGCTTGTAAACAACGCCTCTGTGACCTCCTTAATGTTTCTGCATTTTAGTGAGAAATACGCTAATTTATCCCCTATTTGGATTTATCGGTATATTGCTTCTGATTGGCAATTATCGGATTCAGAATTTGGTAATCAAGTGATTTCAGATTTTTAACAGTCATGCGCATCTGGGGTAGCTAGCTACCAAATTTGCTCTAGCGCGCCAAATAATGAACGGATTTTTTTTGATTATTATTTTATTTTGAAGTCCTGTTTTTCTTCTCTGGGGTGATTTTCAACCTTAACCCTCGTCCTCCACGGACCAAAACGTAAAAACAATTTTCTAAAAAAATATATTTCTATCCCTTATAAAAACGTAAAAAAATTTCATGATTTCAAATCCGTTGTGCGTTTTTATTATCATAAGTTGTTCTCTTTTTATTTAGAAATAAAGTGAAAATGAGTAGCTAGCTACCCAATATGCGCATGAATGTTGAGGAAGCCTTGTAAAAAAATTCTCACTAGGAAATTTCATTCAAATTGCAATAAAAATAAGTTTTTACAAATTTTATCTAAATCTCCAAAATAATTAGTTTTTTTCTGAATCTGAATGGATAGAGTAATTTGGGAAATCAATGAGAAGAGAAAGTCTCACTGGAAAAGTGGAAACCGAGTTGATTCCGATATTCAAAATCAAAATAATGAATTTGACGACGAGAGTTTATCGATCTAGAAGAAAAGTTTGCATACCGTGTGTACGATCTTAATAATTACTGAAATGTACATTTTTATTGTTTATTTCAATGGACCGTCTATTATCCGGTCAAACAAAATAAAGAAAAAGGCCGTATTTTTGTGTTAACCTGGGTTTTTTATTTACAGGAATTTTGGAGTTGACATAAAAATGTGTGCACGGGTTAGTAACGGTTTTTTTTTGTAACCTTAAGAGTGGGAAATACCCTGTTATCTCAAAAAAGATGTGATCGGAAATTACTCTCTTTCTCTGAAAGTATAAATCTCAATTTTTTAAAGGGTATTTCCCATTCTTAAATCTTCAGACATAAGTCTGAAATAAATAAATTCAGTAAAATTTATAAACTTAAGAAGTTTAACAGTTTTGTTTTACAATTCAATTAGAGAAATTTTAGAAAAGTTTTTTTTTTAATAATTCATATTGTCCGCGGAACAATGTTGATTGGGCGCGTTACCATAGCAACGCGACACAACAAGTAAAAATTTCTTCGGTTTTTTTTTGTTCCGCGGATAATTAGGTTGAACGCGCGGTTGGCGCTAATATTTGACACTAGTCTCAGGGCAATTTAAGATTAACCATTCCAATTTCGTTGGTTTACCCCGCACTCGCAGGAAAAAACCGCGGTTATAATCCGATTATAGTTAACATTTCGACTATAAACCGTCCTCAAGTTGGCGTCCCACATCATTCCTTGTTGAAAAAGCGTCCCTTCATCGAATATAATCCGCCACGTTTTTCGATCTAAACGTTCGACCTTATTAATAGGGTGTCCAAACGAGTTCCAGGCTACTTGAACTGAAAAAGTTATGTCTAAAAATCCCAAATTATCCCATCCCAGATTTGGATAATCCGCCTTTATCCGAAAACAATTTCGACATGTCCAGTTATTTTCGTATTTTACGGCGTTTTTCGGAAAATGGGTGCATTTATAATGCTCGTTTTTCGCCGGACATTTTTCAAATGGGTTTGTCCAGGTTTGTTGTTGTCTTTTTGTTGTTGTTATTGTTGTTGTTGCTGTTGTTGTTGATGTAATTGTTGTTACTTTTGGTGTTTTGGTTGGGCGTTGTGGTTTCGATGTTTGAGTTGTTTGCGTCGTTGATTCTCATATCCGGGCTATCATAGTATAGGGGCAGAATATAGGGGGAGTTCTAAATAAGGGTCGGTTGTGCTAAATAAAGGTCCTTTTTCGACGGAAATATTATTGCTCCAAATAAAGGCCACATATTTTAATAAGCACCTCCATTTCAAACAATGTTAGAAAAAGGACTGTACTACAACCATACCACTTGTGAAATTATTAAAATAAATAGCAAGATAACTGCGCAGGGCTTAGACGACCGAAATGTTGAAATATTACATTTCTGAAAAAGAACTACGCAAGTCCTGGCCGTGTCTTACTCTATTACTAATAGACTATTAGAGTGACTACTACTTAATGTGACTACTTTGTGAAGCCCTGACTGTACTAGTCGTAGTTTGATTCTGAGTCGAAGTTACAAGCGCATCACAGGTGAGAAGTTTTGTGTCAATTTGCACATTAAGTCGGCCCTCTCTAGCGCGCTCTTTCTTCTTATTGTGCACAATCCAATCACAACTATTTCTATCCTGAAAATATTTGAAAAATAAAGTTTTTTAATTTTCTCGAAATAATGTTGATTTTTTTTAACATTTTTTCACTTCCGGTTTTACTGATTTTTTACCCGAATCCAAAAATGCAAATAAGTCATTATGAAAACTTACTTTGTCACAAAAACATTTTGTTTTTATTTTAATTGTTTCATCGGAAGTACACCTGAGGTTGCAAACCATCATATTTGACCGTTTTGCCAATGTACAGTCGGTTGTGTCGATTAAGGGGTCCCTTATTGGGGGTCGACCATTTCCCTCGCAAGTTTGACACACTGGCCAATCCCGATTCCATTTTGCCTCAAAATGGCCTTTACATTAAAAACCTATGTAAATAACCCATGCAGCGAGTTCTAGATTTTTTGAAAGATCGAAAAAATCAAGTTTGCAAAAATTCTAGAACTCGCTACAGACTTCCGCGACTTCTTTTTTTTTGACAACTTTACAGTAGTAACTTTTTGAGTTCTAAATTTTGGACAAAACAGTAGGGGCCTATATTTTTATTGTCACATTTTTGTGGTATTTTACACTTTATCCTTCGTTAGACAGTGCCGATGCAAGTACCCAAATAAGATACACTTTTTAGCTTTTTTATTTATTTGGGTGTGGGAGTGTACTATCATTACGTGACTGTGCTAATTTATATAAAGGCTTGCCTGTCGTTTCTCATTTTTGCGAATGCATCGTAATTTCACTAGTCCTCGCTTATTACTTCCATTTGGAAATGGCCTCGAATTTGGCATACAGACTGCGCGTAGGCGGTCAAAACTCAATTTCAATTTTTGTTTTGTTTTGCTGTTTGCCATGTAATATTTTGTTGTCTTAAGTACTGTGTTCGTTTCTGTAGCGATTTTAATTAGCAAATCTCATTAATTTTCTGGTCTGAGCCAATCTTATCATATACATATTTACAGTCCTTACTTCCAATACGGACTTTTTTTATTCTCGAAAAAAGCGTGCGTATAGGGGTGAATTGCCGTAAAGTCTACATTTTTCGACTGTTGGGGACATTTTTGGGAAATCTTTGGGACATTTTGGGGAAATCTTTGGGACATTTTTCCGTATGCGTCCGTATTGGAAGAAATAGTCCATACTGCAGGTAAGGACTGTACATACTTTTAAAACTAATAATTTTGTGGTGACAAATTTTGTAATTGAGTTTGGACAGCCTAACTGCGCGACAGGATTCCCCTTCACAATTCCATTGTTGAATTAAATTTTCAGTCGGCAACGTTGGACATTCTTCCCATGAGACAAACTTTTGTCGTCGGACAAAGGGGCGATCCAATAATTTGAGAATTCCGTGTGTTTTTCCTTTCACGTTTAGTATTAAAAACCAAAGATAAATTGACGTCCTCATAGACTTAGACATATTTAATAAACTTTGATTCAGAGACGTGAAATTTTTTTTTAAAGCGGGTACTTCCCACTCTTAGAGAAAAAAAAATAAGCCATGACCACCAAATTTTTTCGAAAAAAACTGTTTTGGCCAAAATGTTCGTCTCGAAAAGTTAGCTTTTAATATTTTTGGAAAATCAAGGCCAAGTTCAACGAGTCACGTGATAAATTTGATTAAAGGCCTCCAATTGGCCCATNTTTCGCCGTTACCTCCATGAAGGATTCGGCCGATTGGACATCGGTTATGAATTCCCACACGGTTGAATTACAACCAGCCGGTATGTTGCATGGTGATTGCCAAACCACCAAAAGTGAGTGCCGTGACGTCACTATTAAAAGTCCGGGATATAAATTAACCCCTTAACACCAATTTAGAAAAGTAAACACATGATCAGGAAAAATAGCGGGAACTTAAAAAAGTGGAGCTACGTGTTAAATAACACTTATTTTTAAACTTAACTCTCGGGAAATGAGTGAAATAGTAACCCGGAGGGGGAAATTTTGATGCCATACATCCCCCTGAACAACTTTCTGACCTATTTTCTGAAAATGAGTAAAATTTTTTTTTCTCAAGTTTTCCTATATGACATACAAGACTTTGGAGATTCTTTGCATAGAACCCCGAAACTTTTGACATCAAAAAAAACGCTTTTTTGTTCATCTTCCCATAAGCTCTATAGGACTTTGGAGAATTTTTTTGACAAAATCAAGGTTACCATGGTGATGTCAATTTGCCTTATATTAGCCTTTACATAATGTTTTTAATTTAAAACCCATGTAAATAACCCATGTACTGGAGTGAGAAAAAAGTGTCACCGAGAAAAGGTTTGATACAGTACTCGGTCTTATCTATGGTATACTACGTCGAGCTTGGTGACAAACTGACGACCCACACCAGTAGCGAGATCTAAACTTTTTGAAAGATCGAAAAAATCAAGTTTCCAAAAATTCTAGAACTCGCTACAGACTTCCGGGACTTTTTTTTGACAACTTCAATAACTTTTTGAGTTCTAAAATTTGGCCAAAACAATAGGGTCCTATATTTTTTTTCACACTCTTGTGGCATTTTACACATTATCCTTTTTTAGACTGTACCGATACAAGTACCCAAATAAGATACGTTTTTTAGATTTTTGTATTTATTTCGGTATGGGAGTGTAATAACATTACGTGATGCCCGACTGTACTGAATTATATAAAGGCTTGCCTGTCGTTTCTCATTTTTCCGAATGCATCGTAATTTCACTAGTCCTCGCTTATTACTTCCATTAGGAAATGGCCTCGAATTTGGCATACAGACTGCGCGTAGGCGGTCAAAACTCAATTTCATTTTTTTTTTGCTGTTTTCATATAATATTTTGTTGTCTAAAGTACTGTGTTCGTTTCTGTACCGATTTTAATTAGCAAATCTTATTGATTTTTCTGGTCTGAGCCAATCTTATCATATACATATGTACAGTCCTTACTTCCAATACGGACTTTTTTATTCTCGGAAAAAGCGTCCGTATAGGGGTGAATTGCCGTAAAGTCTCCATTTTTCGACTGTTGGGGACATTGTGGGGAAATCTTTGGGACATTTTGGGGAAATCTGTGGGACATTTTTCCGTATTGGAAGAAATAGTCCATATTGTAGGTAAGGACTGTACATACTTTTAAAACTAATGATTTTGTAGTGACAAATTTTGTAATTGAGTTTGGACAGCCTAACTGCCCGACAGGATTCCCCTTCACAATTCCATTGTTGAATTAAATTTTCAGTCGGCAACGTTGGACATTCTTCCCATGAGACGAACTTTTGACGTCGGACAAAGGGGCGATCCAATAGTTTGAGAATTCCGTGTGTTTTTCCTTTCACGTTTAGTATTAAAAACCAAAGATAAATAGACGTCCTCATAGACTTAGACATATTTAATAAACTTTGATTCAGAGACGTGAAATTTATTATTAAAGCGGGTACTTCCCACTCTTAAGCGGGAAATTTAGGGATCTAAGATCGGTCAATTCATTAACGGTAAAAACGGATGAAATTTGACATTGCTTTAATTCGGTGGTTAATAACTTGGGGCTTGATTTCAGATTAAACTTAAAAACGGTTTCTAGGACGTGTGATTTGCTTCAGGTGCTACTCGGTGAAATAAATACACCCCTGCGCAGTTATCCGACAGGTTGACCCGCTCGTGCTTTTATAAGTTTTTTTTTCGTCAAACTTGCCGGATGACTGCGCAGGGGATGTACAAGGGGGCGTCAAGGGCACGCCAAGTATGGGTAGGTTTAATTTCGAAAAAAATTTGACGTCATGTTAGGGTACGCCAGGTAAAATTATGCAAGAGTACTAAAATCAAAAATACTTTTATTTATTTAATTATTTTCGGATTTATTTTTAATTATGATCATATAATTAACATACCAGCCTTAAATCTAAATAAGGTAAAAATGGCAACGCCAAGTAAGGGTTAGTTTCGAAAATCACGTATATAACCCAAAATATCTTTTATAATAAAAGAAAAAATTTGGCAAATAATCGGTTGTATGAAATTGAAACCATGCCTAACCGATGTCTCGTTCTTCAAATTGAAATACACCCCTATCTAGTTATCTTAACAACGTTGAGTTATCTTAACTTTTTTGGACTTCAACGCTCATAAAAAAACACGAAAGTTTAATGGTGCAAAAAGGGATGAAAAAAAGGAAAAAAAAGTTCCATCAGATTTATTTATCCTCTGTATAGTATACAGTGTATACAATTTTTTTTCCGTTTTTTAATTTTTCGACTTTTCTGTTTTAGATTTTTCCAATATCCCAAAGTCGCCCGATAAACCCACCGTGCGTGGGCTGACTAGGGAGCGATACCGAAAGAGGAGTAAATGTGATGATCATTACACAAGCCCGTTATGGCCGTTTTTTAAAGATAAATTTGTTTTAGGGGGTATTCGAGAATGACAAATTTCTTCAAAGTAATAAATCATGAAAATATAACAAAATATAAAAACGACGATCTGGTCTCAGAAAGATTTTTGAAAACTTTTTGAGAAAAAATTTTATCTCTTATTTTTGTTCCAAATTTTCTCTGTGTAATTTGGTTTTACCCGTCTTAGACTTGAGGCTCATTTGGGGGTCACTTGGGGGTCACATAACAGCCTATTTGCCCTCATGTTTCACAAAAATGGCTTCAAATACAAAATCGTTGATAGACGGGCCGTTTTGTCTTGTATTTGAATCCATTTTTGTGAAATTTGAGGGCAAATAGGCCGTTGTGTGACCCCCAAGTGACCCCCAAGCGACCCTCGAGTTACCCCAAAAAATTAATAGCAGAACATTAGAATATCGAGGCTCTTTGGGGTGACCTTGACCATGATACACTCACATGAATTTCTATCTCTGACCTGAACTTTGTGTGACCTGTGCGTTAATTTATTGAAGAAATTATTTTGAAGAACATAAAAGGATCGAAGTTCATCAAATGTCTAACGATTGGTGTCGTATATGAGCAGCTCAGCGTCGTGGCCTAAACTCTAAACGTTACAAAACGAAATTTAATATAGAGATCTATGGTGGCTGCGATTGCATAAAATGTTAATTAGAGCGCCAAGCAGGAAACAAGAGCAGATTATATGGACTTAAAATTTCTCGAAACCGAATATCGAGCTCAACATCCCTATCGTCGGACTTGCTCAATTGACTTAAAACAACGCTTTTTGCTCTTTTACCGTCTTTGATGATCTACAGGGGCAGCCAAATAAGGGTCGTATTCCCCAAAATCGCACCAATAGAGTCGGTATCAAAAATAATTGGTCGAAACGACAGGATGGTTTATTCGGTAGAAACCGAAAATGGAGAAAACGGAGAAATTTTTTCCTCCGTTTGCAGCTAGCTCCGTTTTCCGATTTCTACGTTTTCGGTTTTTCTTCGTTTTCATGTTTTTCCATTTTGCGGGTGTAGTCGAAAACCGAAAAACGTGAGAACTTTTTTATCGAAAAATGGATTTTTTTCCATTTTCCGGTTTTGTCGTTTTCGCAGTTCTCCATTGTCGGTTTCTGCCGGTTAATGAGGGATTATGTTGTGGACCGCGTATAATTCATTATCTTTTTTTTCTAATTCTAGAGTTAAATTCATATACGACACACCGGACACAAAAGACACCGTAAACTAGACAAACCACATTTTTTTTATCTCCAACAGTAATCGGCCCGCGTGTAACTAGACAAACCGTTACGTGACTCATGTGTCTCGCAGCCTCTCACTGTCACCCTCTAGCGACAAATTATATTACTGAAAATGGAAATAACGAAGNTTAATCAAATTTATCACGTGACTCGTTGAACTTGGCCTTGATTTTCAAAAAATATTAAAAGCTAACTTTTCGAGACAAACATTTTGGCCAAAACAGTTTTTTTCGAAAAAATTTGGTGGTCATGGCTTATTTTTTTTTCTCTTAAGCGGGAAATTTAGGGATCTAAGATCGGTCAATTCATTAACGGTAAAACCGGATGAAATTTGACATTGCTTTAATTCGGTGGTTAATAACTTGGGGCTTGATTTCAGATTAAACTTCAAACGGTTTTTGGCACGTGTGATTTGCTTCAGGTGCTACTCGGTGAAATAAATACACCCCTGCGCAGTTATCCGACAGGTTGACCCGCTCGTGTTGGTCAATTATAAGTTTTTTTTTCGTCAAACTTGCCGGATGACTGCGCAGGGGATGTACAAGGGGAGCGCCAAGGGCACGCCAAGTATGGGTAGGTTTAATTTCGAAAAAAATTTGACGTCATATTAGGGTACGCCAGGTAAAATTATTAAAATCACAAATACTTTTATTTATACAATTATTTTCGGATTAATTTTTAATTATGATCATAAAATTAACATACCAGCTTAAAATTTATATAAGGTAAAAAATGGCAACGCCAAGTAAGGGTTAGTTTCGAAAATCACGTAAAACCCAAAATATCTTTTACAACGAAAGAAAAAAATTGGCAAATAATCGGTTGTATAAAATTGAAACCATGCCTAACCGATTTATCGGTCTTCAAATTGAAATACCCCTATCTAGTTATCTTAACAACGTTGAGTTATCTTAACTTTTTTGGACTTCAACGCTCATAAAAAACACGAAAGTTTAATGGTGCAAAAAGGGATGAAAAAAAAAAAGTTCCATCAGATTTATTCATCCTCTGTATAGTATACAGTGTATACATTTTTTTATCCATTTTTCATTTTTCGACATTTCTGTTTTAGATTTTTCCAATATCCCAAAGTCGCCCGATAAACCCACCGTGCGTGGGCTGACTAGGGAGCGATAAACCCGAAAGAGGAGTAAAGGTGATGATCATCACACAAGCCCGTTTTGGCCGTTTTTTTAAAGATAAAATTTTTTAAGGGGGTATTTGAGTATGACGTATCTATCTAGACAAATTAAAAAAACTCGTCAAATTTCTCCAAAATCATAAATCATAAACATACAATAACGACGATCTCAGAAAGATTTTTGAAAAAAATTTGAGAGAAAATCTTATCTCTTATTCTTGTTCCAAATTTGACCCGTCTCAGACTTGAGGGTCATTTGGGGGTCAGTTGGGGTCACACAACGGCTTATTTGCCCTGATATGTCACAAAAATGGCTCCAAATACAAAATCCTTGATAGACGGGCCTTTTTGTCTTGTATTTGAATCCCTTTTGTGAACAAATAGGCCGTTGTGTAACCCCAAGGTGACCCCCAAGCGACCCTCAAGTTAACCCCAAGAATCATTAGCAGAACATTATAACTTCGAGGCTCTTTGGGGTGACCTTGACCATGATACACTCACATGAATTTCCATCTCTGACCTGAACTTTGTGTGAACTGTCCGTTAATTTATTGTATTGAAGAAATTATTTTGAAGAACATAGAAGGATCGAAGTTCATCAAATGTCTAACGATTGGTGTCGTATATGAGCAGCTCAAAGTCGTGGCCTAAACTCTAAACGTTACAAAACGAAATTTAATATAGAGATCTATGGTGGCTGCGATTGCATAAAATGTTAATTAGAGCGCCAAGCAGGAAACAAGAGCAGATTATATGGACTTAAAATTTCTCGAAACCGAATATTGAGCTCAACATCCCTATCGTCGGACTTGCTCAATTGACTTAAAACAACGCTTTTTGCTCGTTTACCGTCTCTAATGATCTACAAGGGTAGTCAAATAAGGGTCGTATTCCCAAAAATTGCACCAATAGAATCGGTATCAAAAATAATTGGTCGAAACGACATGATGGTTTATTCGGCAGAAACCGAAAATGGAGAAAACGGAGAAATTTTTTCCTCCGTGTGCAGCTAGCTCCGTTTTCCGATTTCTACGTTTTAGGTTTTTCTTCGTTTTCATGTTTCTCCATTAATGGATTTTTTTGCGGCCTGCATATTTTTTTAGTCTCTTTCATTTCCGGTTATTTTCGGTCACTTTCGGTCACTAGAAAAAAAAGTGAAAACCGGAAATCGAAAAATCTAAACCGACCAAAAAAACCGGCGTGTCGAACTTACCCGGATTCTTTTTTTTAATCGTCAAAAATGGTCCTCTGGAAGCCGGAATCTGTTATGGTTCTCCAGGAGCACTGTGGCCATTTTGCGGGTGTAGTCGGAAACCGAGAAACGTGAAAACGGAGAACTTTTTTTATCGAAAAATGTAATTTTTTCCCTTTTCCGGTTTCGTCGTTTTCGCAGTTCTCCATTGTCGGTTTCTGCCGGTTAATGAGGAATTATGTTGTGGACCGCGTATAATTCATTATCTTTTTTTT
>SCLG01000524.1:65240-105743 GCA_004367875.1 Oikopleura albicans | reverse complement strand
ACAAATTTAGTATAATTATGATATTAAAATACACATAATAGTATAAAAAATATTAATCTTTAACACAGTCGCACTTATCGCACAGGTAATGAACGGAATTTAATTCTTACAGCCTTCTACCCGCTGTTTCTATTAGACTGAAGCGATAAAATTTTGTGGGTATAAAAAACAGAAACGGTATGAACTGGCGGCACTGGCGACTAAAATGCTTACAGTTCATAATGGCCCAAAAAACAATCTCGACAAAAAGATGCAGATGATTTAAGATTTGAACAAATTAGCGCAATTATTCCAAGGAAGGTCCAACTTTTAATCGACAAATTGTCTATTGAAGTCACATAGTACGCTGAAGGTTAGATCGATGCCATGATGTGATGGGATTACGATTTTACCCCCACTTTGGTGGATGATGAAAATTTTCGGAAAAAAATGCCATTTATCTGTAACACTTTGAGCTCAGTATGCTCATAAATGAACAAAATTTAATGGAATTTATGTACAAATTATTCTTGAGACCTGTTCGACGAGTGGTCCATCGAATGAAATATCAATACCAATATCAAATTTTTAATCTAAATATAAAGCTTTCTTGAACTCTGTTTGTAAATCATTAACGTATGATATTTTGAATCGTACTTTGTATTCATATAAATAAACATCTATGTACATCTTATGATAAACCTTATGTGCCATTTGCGGGTACAAATCGTCTTATTGCTTCAATTGGTTCTTCGCAACAAAGTAATAAGTTAGGGCGAAGGCCAGACATAGAGTTTGATTGCTTACTAACAACGAACTAAACGTAGCATCTCGTATGACATAAGACCTTGACGAGTTGAAATCGCCGTTTCTGTAGGTTAAAAAAATAAATGACTGGAATATAAACAGAGTAGTAGTAGTAATGAAATATTCAAATGATGCCGAGCTCGCTCAATTTTATTTTTTTTCGCGTTTGAAAATCATTGCGATATCTGACCTCGGTAATGTTTTTTTTCCAAAACGAACGAACTAAAAATTATTTTATTCGTCAATATCATGGAAAGTATATACAAGAAACTCGGCGATCCGTAAAATCAGGTAAGGTAGCTCAACACTTATTGCAAATTTACTGAAAGGTCCCTTTAAATATTGCTGCACTTGTACAAAAAAACGTTTCCTTTGCATCGTTTTGTTTCAAATAATTGTTTATCGACTCTATTACCAATAAAAATCTTTACTATTGCATCATACGGACTGTATGATTTAAGCTAGTTCATCGAATAAATCCACTTCATCTATACAGGCTTGCTTTTGTAATATCTAAAATAATATCATGACATTTAATCATGTGGGATAATTTCGCGACCCCTGGTGGTCGCGAAAGAAGTTTTATTATGGTTAGTTTTGCGACCACATGGTTTGGTCGCAAATTGTTGTTCAAAATGTTGACCGTAGTTAAACGGCTAGCTAGCCTGTCAAATAACCCCTTACGTCGTCCGGTTAACGGTTTTTAATTTGTGTTTTGCGTGGTCAAATCGACCAAAAACTGTCCAAGGGTGGTCGGGAAGTTTTCGAAAGTATCCGAAAGCCTATTCGATTCAGAACTATCCATTTACTTGTGTTGAGAAATTACAAACGATCAAAGAAGAGTAAATGAGGGGCCGGACAAACGTCCGGCCTCGTGTTCAGGGATGTGCCAAGTAATCGTGTTTGGGGGTTAAATCGCCCAAACTAGGGTCTGTACTGAACTGCCGCACGGCCTATCTCCTGGTAATGAATGTTCTACGCTTAGTTATATTAGTGACTGGGCGGTTAATTTGCCCAAAACTCCTAGCAGTTCTTTTATAAATAAAATCCGCTACTTTTGGCAACTAATTTTCTTTATCGGACTCCATGGTCCATGGGTAAAAAGAAAATGTTTTTAAAATTGAAACTAAGTTGCGTCAATTTCAAGTTCACTTAATCCGCATTTTTCACCAAAATATTCAAAATTTGGTTCATTCCATAAACCTTAATTGTTGACACAAATGACCATAACGGCAATTAATTTTAATTTCTGTTCATAAGGTCTAAGTGACAGGACATATAAATTTGTGTGAAACTCAAAAGTCAGTTTGACAAACCCTAACCCCTAATTAGACAACTGATTCGTCATCATTGGTGGAACTCGTCACAAGTATTTGTGAATTATTCGGCATAGCTTACATACGGTATGCCCATAGACAAAACGGATAACTACTAAAGCATTTTCCTAATGTGGGTTTGAATTGAAAGCAAACCAAAATCCGGCCTCACTTTTGGTTAATGCGGGATAGTGAGGCCGGATTTTAGTTTGCTTTCGACTCAAACCAACGATACCTTTCAATTTTCAAAAAAAAATGCTCTAACACAAAACTGCAAAATGTACTAAGATTACTTTTTGACGTTGATCTTGTTAATGAACGTATAAAATGGATTGACTGAAGAATATGACGTGTATGTCATACGGTATGTCTCAAGTATGGCGCTAGCCCACAAATATGGCTTAAATATATCTTGCATAAAAATTCTACAAATTTTATAATACTACGGTACAATTGGTGTAGTAACGAGTTGACACGTAACAAGTTGACAGTGCGGAATGAAGAGACACTTTTTGGAGTTTTTTTGGTAAAAAATGGCCAAACTTTGAGCAAAAATGACAGAACGAAGTTACAGTTCGGAACGAGTTGGCAGTTTTTGACGAAAAAATCGAAAACGAAAGTGTCAACTCGTTGCCACACCAACTGTATACGGTTTTCAGCCAATTGAATTTTTACATAATGGACATGTAGGCTCTATCATTGAAAAAACGTTTTTCGTGGAATTTCCCAGAAAACTTTTTCCATGGGAGTTGCTAGAAAACTTTTATAAAGAAAATTTCCAGGAAGTTTGTAAATGGACTTTTCCAGAACAATTTCATCAAAGAATTACCCAGAGTGAAACCCTAGAAAACTTTTAAAATAATTTACATGCAGAAATTACAAATAAGCTGCTGCAATGTGGGTAGCAATTGTTTTTATCTGAAGAAAACGTTTTTCAACTGAAAACTCTCAGACTGGGCACTGTGCGTATAACTGACCTTTTTAGCGTAAATCTCGACACCTTTTTTGTTATCCTTGGAGACGCTGCTGGTTCTCCTCGTATACCGCGGACCGGCCATTGTACATGATTTATTTATCAAAGTTTTTTTGAAAAAATCTTCTCCGGCGTTTTGCATATATATCTAGAGTGTTTTATTCAGTGAAAGTACTATAAAATAATGTACGTCACCTTGCGGATTGGATAACAACCTAAAATCTCGGTCAACATTTCAAGAATTAACAAAGCAAGAAAGACGGTTAAGACACCCACAAGAATATAAATAGCGTACATATCTATTGGAACCTGTAGTTAGAGTTCACCAAGTTAAAATACAGTTGTTTTTTTGTTTTAGTTCGTCACTTTTGCGTGATTAATCGACCCCAAGAAGCGACCAGACTGATTAACCAATCAGGGGAGCGCAGATCATTCAAAAAAAAAACAAAAAAACTAGCGAAATACTCGCGGTCGCTTCATGGCTGGTAAAGATGACTCTTGCGCCGCTAATTCTGAACGCTGAATTTCACTAACCCAAAATTTACCATTGCCGACGGTCATGGGTTACAGTCCTTACTCCTTTTTTCGGACGATTGTTCCTTTTCCGGACGCTTTTTTGGTCAAAATGGGGTCATTCTAATAGAAAAATTATCCTTTTTGTGACAATGCTCCTTTTTCGGACGCTATTTTCGAGAACCTAAAACGTCCGAAAAAGAAGTAAGGACTGTAATTGTTTCCAGTTTTTTTTTTGTGAACCCTACCTGCATGGCCATGACTAAATATATAAAGCATATGACTTGAAAATGGTTTCTAAAAATCAATCACGATCGGATTTTGTCAATTGTGTGTAAGATGGTTTAAAGAACAGAACTGGCAATGTCTGAACATATAAATGAATATATCTTAATTTAATATTAATGAGAAATAGTAATAATAGCAGATATCTGGCACCAAAATCACAATCATTATAGCTTAGATACAGTACTATTAATTATCGCATCATATCTACTACAGAGTTAATGAACATTTTTGACCCATTTTTGGTGAAATATGCGGTTTTGCTAAATAATATATCCAACATACGGTACATTGATAAAGGACGGCTTGAGTTGAGATAATTTATGTCACGTAAAGTACATAAAGTACAAATCGAATAATTCCCGGTCTATTACAGTCCTCGTCCCAAAACGTCTGTCCCCAAAACGTCTAGTAAGTAGACTCTAGTTGTACCCGAAACGTCTAGGTTTTTTTATTTGATTTGTGCTCATAAAACGTCTAGTACTGATTTTTTAACATGAGTAAAATAAAAAAAATCAATGTGTCATGATTGTTTAAATTGGGGAACGAATTGGGGTGCGAATTCTAGTGCGCTTTGGTCATTTTCACCTGACCGGTTGTTTTTTGGTTTAACGTAGTAGAAAAATCAGAGGCGCCATGGCCCATTTTTTTTTTGATCAAATTTTATTTGTCCCAATACAGGGCAGCGTAATAATTTTGTACAAGTAAAAACAAACAAGAAATCCCATGTTAATTGTTGCAATCCGACTGGGATTATATGTACAGTCTGTTCCTACAATTAGCTAACTGATGGTATCTGACGATTAATTACATAATTTTTACAGAATACCAAACAGCTCCTTTAAGAATTAGATGGTTATTGATCCTAATTATAAAAAAAGGGAGGGCATAAATACAGCTAAAGCTCTCACCCAATAGCTGTATCTAGTTGTTTAAATAATAATATTAAATAAAATAATAGTAATGTTTCTTTTTATGTTTTGCTTTGTCTTTATCGTTGGAATTTGGTTCGATCTTTTCTCGTCTCATCCAGTTTAACCCCTTGCTGTTTTCTTCTTCGCCTCATCGCCGCATACTCCCATCTAATTGGCCTGCATCACCGCCCACTCGTTTTCAACCTTTGTTTTTAGTCCCTTAGACTATCAATCATTATATAGTTACCGTTGCTAGAATTTTTGTGTTTTACACTTTAGTTGCTATTTGATCAAGAGAGCGTTTGGTAGCATGAATTTTATTAACCTTTTTGTTGCTGTTTATAACTTAATATGGCTTTATTTTGTTCCATTTTATAACTTTTTATACTCATGTTTGTCGCAATATTATCAAGCCCAAGCCGATCAAGAGTTAAGTATTTTGATGTACAATTTAAGAGGATATGATTCTCATTACCATTTCTGTTTAATGTCACCTAACAGTAAGCAACTGGATAAAGCCCTTTTCACCCGATTACGAAAATACCCTTTTTATTTCATTGAAAGATTTTCTGGTCCTTTTGGCCGCCTACAATTATACAATTGCGCTTTGGTGTCCGACATAACTACCAAGTTGGATATTTTGGTTATAATTTATTTATTCGACCGATATTCATTGTTAGTGCATTATTTGTCTTTTACTACTTGGATATGTTAGGGATTGGTTAAATATAACTTTTATAGCATATATTTTTTGTTTAGAGCTAAATGGGCGCTTTAGATTGTATAAATGTACAGCAAATGTCAACTGTTTTAGGTACGTAATTAATTTCATTAGAATGTCCATACTTCTTGACAATAATGATCGTTTACTGCAAATTCGGTACTTGTACGGAAATTTAATTATGAGTCCTCGGGAGTTAGGGCTAGCGATTGCAGGATTTTCGACAAATTATGAAAAACGTAAATTCCTAATGGAAAAGCGTTCCGAGATTAAATCGGTATACGAATTTGCAACATGGCTGTCCGATTTACAAGATTTTTAAGCGACGGTAATTTTAACATTTTTTAATAGAACGCCTAATAATTCAAAATTTGATTTTGACTGGGTTATCATATACGATGAATGTATCCTATAGCTTCGTTCCCGATGGGCATATTTGGCATTTGTTTTTCCAGTCCAACAACGCACTTACCTATGATTTATTACTTTTGCCTGATTTTTTAGCACGCGTATTTAACACTTACAAAAAGTTACCAGTTAATAGTCAATTACAATTCTGCTACGATCCTTTGTTTCGATCTTTGAACCTGCTTTTGTGCCTGAAATGTATGAGTACCCGTTTAACTCAACAAAAGTAAGTATAAGGAGAAGGTTTAGTTTTATTAATTTTAATTTACATTATATTTAGCGAGCACTGTTTGGTAATGTCCTATATCCTTATGAATGGGTTCATGCGTTATTTATTAGGGCACAGTTTGTTTATGTACAAACCGTATGTTTTTTAACTTTTAATTTTTTGATTGTTGTTTTTTTGTCTGTGGGACTAATTACAAACTGTTTTCAGTTCTAAGAAAAAACACCGATTTACTGATATAGCTTTACTGCTCACAAATAACTAGTTTTTTTATTAAGCTTTTTCCTTGAAGAAGTGTATTTAAGAGTATGTCAAGTGAGGGCTTCTTTATGTTTTTGTTGGTAAATTTATTTATATTTTATTACAATTAAAATAGCCTATAAAGTTCTTGCGTTGATTGTGCTAAGCTGGAGAGTATCGTCTCGCATTTAAAGGGGCAGTTTGAGAGTTTTAAACGGTCTTCAACCAGTACCTTGGTGGTAGATTTTAGTTATTGTGTATTAGTAGTGAAAAGTAATTTTTTAAATAATTTTATTCCACCATAAGATACAGATTTACAAACTTTGAATACATTGGCCTCACAAGTTATTCAAGCTGAGCGCAAAGTGACAGATTTGAAGAGGAGCCTGTGTGAATCGCTTACTAAGATTAATTCTACCGGTGCGTAATGTTATACTTATAGTAAATACTTTGGTTTTATTTTAAACTTAATTTATTCTTTTCATTTTTCTATTTTCATTTTTTATTTTAGTGGAATGCCAAGCAGAAGCAGTAATGGCGCGGTTCAATACTATCGAAAAACAATTAAAGGACTTGGCGCAACTCGAGTCTGTTTGCGATCTTCGTTGCGACGCCATACAATTTAACGTCCGAAAGGTAAGATGATTGTTATAATTAATTTTCTCAAACTTAGCTTTTTATTCACGAAATAGGCGCTTGAGGGTTATCAGGAGAGCCAGTTATGTTCTTTATCGGTTATGCAGGCTCAGCTGGACGTTGCACACTGCGAGCTTGAGAAGAATAGTATGTTATATTCATTTTAATTCTTTTTTTAGAAAACTAATCATTAGCGACTTTTCGAGTTTAATATCATATTTATATATTTTGTTTATATATAGTCGGCGAGTTGTATACTCAAAATGGCGATCTGTCCCATGAGCAATCCAAATACGATGCTAAACTGGCTCACCATATCCAGACCACTGAATGTGTTCCGAATGTTGTGCCATCATCGGAGTTTATCACTACAATTTCTGATTTGAAGCAAAAACAAGCAAGGTAATTTATTCTAGACTTTTATGTTTTTTGTTTGGGTTATTATTCATAGTCCATTATGTTAATTTTGGTTTTAATAGATTAATTGATGCTGTACATAACAATGCCC
The DNA here is from genome assembly GCA_004367875.1 of Oikopleura albicans. Taxonomy (NCBI): domain Eukaryota; kingdom Metazoa; phylum Chordata; class Appendicularia; order Copelata; family Oikopleuridae; genus Oikopleura; species Oikopleura albicans. The sequence continues at coordinate 98,217 of SCLG01000524.1, read as the reverse complement.
GTTATTTTGCACGATTTGGCGACAATGTTACTGGACGTCTAGCTAACTTGGAGACCAAAAGGTAAATTTAACCAATTTGGTGTAGCTTTTGGTAGCTCACTTAACATTTTTGTTGGTATTTTAAATGTTATTAATTTTCCGGCTTTGTTCAGTATTGACTCGTATTTTTTGTATTTTGATTATCAAAAGTTTATAGAATAACCAGAGTAAATAAGAATTTAATTTAGCTTTTTGTAGAGTGTGAAAATTTAACGGGATTGTACCTAGTATATTATACTTAATTTTGTTTTATGATTAGCTCAGTACCCATGGCTGTAAATACACCTCCACGCGGCGAGACGCGCTCAACTTTGGAAGAAATTGCTCGGTTACAATCGCAATATTGAATGATCAAGATGGAACTTCAAGCAACTAGATTAATCTGTGCTAATTTTCCGTCCAATATTTATTTAGCCAAAAAGGGCGTATTTTGTGCAAAAATAAAAAAATTATTATAATTCTCTAGAATCTTGTTGTTTATTTTATTTTGAAAGATTTGCTAATTGCATTAGTATTGTTTTTGTAAGGCTGGAAAACACACAATAATATGGTAGTTTTTTCCTCCTTATTGGGGGCATCGAAATTTTTTAATCCATTTGATTCGGATTTTTACATACCCAATAAGAGACTGACTTTACTTGAAGCGAAAATGGTTGCGGTGAAATTTTTATCGGTTAATCAACCCATATGGACAATGTTGTTGGTTCCCGAGTGTGCGTCGCTTTTGTATTTTGATCTTTTGCAGAAATTTCAAACTGTAACCCTCAAGGTAATTTGTATTGCACATTTTGGCTTAGGAAATTTACAATTTTTATTTTGAAGGAGCTAGTTAAGTTGGTAAAGGATGTGGGCCTTTTGACCAGCTTGATTTGTCGGGTTTGCTTCGCAGTGGACGCCGAGGCTTATCATAAAAGTGTTCTCATTTGCTGTGACGCCTTAACTGTATTAGGGTTGCCTACGTTGAGCTTTTTGTCTTTCAAAGACCTTAGTACTATGGCGAAATTACAGACAGCTACCAGCGAGACAGATTCCTTTTTGTATGTCGGTGATTTTTTTGCGATACAGTATTTGGACGCAAAGGTATAGAGTTCAATTGTATATCTAAATCAGTTTTTGAATTTTGGCTTTATATTTTAAATATATTTAAATAATTATCTTTTGAACTTTTGGCTAAGCCTGAAAAAAGCAATGATCTGTATTCGTCTTCAATCTCGGTTGAGCACCTTCAGGCTGTTATGCACGCGACTCGCCCTGAAACTATCAATTTTCTACGTTCAACCGTGAGTTTTAAGTTTTTAGAATTATTATGGGTGCCTTATGCCAGTTTTTATTTTATGGTTATTAAGTGATTTTGACGGATTTGACATCTTTTGAATTTTCCAGATTTTTAAATTTATAACGGAATTATAGGCAAACACTATTTGATAAAGTTTTTAAATTGACTTTAGTGAAAATTAAATTGAGAATTCTTTTAGTTCCCTGAAATTTTGCCCAGCTTTTTGAAGCAAGAGGAAAGTGAATTGAAGCAGTTGACGGGTGCAGATTTACAGCAAGGCGACAAGTCGGATCTTGAGTATTTCATGAGCGTTATTCCATTTCAAATTCGTCTGCAAATGCACCGACGCGGCGTGGTTCCAGGAACGCTTGTAGACAATCTTGGGGCTTTGCCTGATTTGAGTGAGGTAATTATTTTGGCTAGTGTTTATTGTTAGACTACTTAATGTCCTTACAACCTACTAAATAATCGTTAAATAGGAGCAACGGTGGTGCCTAGAATCGAACGCGCAGTTGAAGGCGAGGACTTTGCATTTCATGTATTATGCCGGTCGGTCATTCAACTTGAAGCTTTCTCGTGCTCAACGGTAAGTGGCGTTTATTAAGTGGTAGAATCTAGGTATAATTTGTAAAGGCTTTTAAAATTGGTTTTTAAGATCATTTACTTTGACAGATGCTTTTTGTCCTCGCGGTAGTGGTTTTCTAGTCAACAAAAAGTTCGGCCTGTCGTGTGGGGGTAAAAAATGTTTGCCCTGTTTGATTAAGACTTCTGGTTGCGATATTGGTCATGGGTGAGTCACTTAACTATTGTATAGTATTTTACTGTCATAATTTTCCCCTCCCCCATTGAAGTTTTATATTTTATATGTAGTTTTTCGAACTTTACAATTGGGCCTAATGAATCGCCAGAGGGTGCTCGAGAAGACGGAATTTTAAATTCTGCAATTTCGGGAGTATTACATATGTTCGATTTCATTCTTGACGTGAAAAAGAATATAGTTTCGGAGGGGCAGGTTGTTACATACCGATCTGATTGGAATAGCACAAGTCGTCTTTGCTATTTGGCTGATGCTGGTCTACAAAAAATCGGGAGCTACTGTCATTTTCAGTTTGGAAAGGGATCACACAATCAAGTTTTTACTTTCTCCCCTTGTAAGTATTGACTTTATGTTTAAATATTTTTAGTAATCTGAATTTTTTGGGTCTGATTAGTAATTTAATTTGTATTTTTTAATAGTGGGCAGGATGACGATGGAAGCCGTATTTAGGCAGTTAAAGATATGTCCTGGGTTTAATGACAATACGACTGCCTATGTCATTGATTTCTCCGAGTTTACTGATGAAAAAGTCGAGCAAATTCGGGCGATGAAGGTTTCACTTGCCCATTATTTAGCGATGTCATCAAACAATCCTAGCTGCCGTGTTCGGACTTACTTCTGGAAGGAGACTGGGTTAAAAGTTGATTCAATTCCAGTTGATGATTTGGTTGGTGGCGCGAATTCGATTGTGCAGATGGCTCGATCATTGGCCGAGGACCGTAGCATTGTTTGCCGGCGCGAGAAACAGCTGATGATGGATCAAGGTAATCCTTTTTGTGATGTTATAAATTTGTTTATGTTTTGTTGGTCACAATTTATCTTAATTTTGTAGGAATGGGCTTGTCGGATGTTAACCGCGAAATGTCAAATTTTTCGCGCGCTTTAACTGAGCACACTTACGTGGCCTGGTCGATTTTGAACATGTTGGACTTGGAACAGGTGATTATGTTTATTTTCATAATTTTTAAGATTAGTTTGTAGAAAATTAAGCCAAGTTGATTTTATTGTATTTAAGGGTTCAACGCTTGATGTGATGGGCGTGATTCATGCAAATCGACCTCGCTGGTATCGTACAGGTCAAAGGTTAAGGTTTTTCCGTAAATTGGAGTTTGATGGCGACGTGGTTTATAGCGACTCACTACCATGCACAACTTGCTCGCTTCCCCTTTGCCCTTTAAATGATCGTGTAAGTGTTTTAAACAATTTTAACTTAATTTTTAGATATATAACTAATTGGTATTTAAATTAAATTTAATTTTATTTAGGCTTCTGAGATTTTTCGAGATTGGTTATTGGATGAACGGACGTATAATGATATCGTTGGTTCTGGTCAACTTCCCAATCCGTTTTTGCCCTTAAGTTTGTGGCCATCAGAAAATGGTCATGCCGGTCTGTTTCGCGTTTGGAACATGGGGTATGAGACAGTGGATAATACTGCCCAGTCTTGCGCCAAAAATTTGAGGATGTTATTTGTTCCTAAAACTGATGCTGGCGGCAATTATATTAATGGCGGTACGAATTTTGCGCAGTTTTTGACTCGTATGGGTTACAAAGCGGCTACGCATTCATTTGTGGCTCGAAAGTTTGCCTTGGCAACGCAGACTGTTAATTGGCGCAAGATAAATGCAGCTTTGCCCTTGTGGATGCCCGAAGATGAAGAGCGCATGTAAGTTTAATAATATTATGTTTTACAGTTAATCATTTAACCGGCAGATTTGTCCAATTTAACCTATGTATTTTAATAGTTTGCCTGAGCTTGAAAAGCGTATTTTTTACGTATTGAGCGATTCATTAGGAATGGGTTATTTTAAGTTTCCATCATAATTTTTATTTTCCTTGAATCTTTTTAAAATAATCTGAATTAACCCTAACAAAGTTGTCTCACTCGATTTTCAAACGAAGCTGCATAATTGCGAAGATGTGTGGAATGAGCCTGTGCCGCAGTCTGGGGGATATGTCGATTTGCTTCTGGAGAGTTATTTGCAAATGAATTCTTCGATTTTGGAGTAATTTTATTTGTAATTATTTTTAAAATTCCATTCTGTATTATATTCTTATTTTAATGTCTGTCTTCCTTAAAATACATTTCTATACCTTCAAATGATGACTCATTTTATTTTTTGGTGATTTCTAAATATTATCCGCAACGCGGCAGTAGCAAACGGAGCAGTTTTCTACCTTGCTTGCGACTTGAACTTTTAGTTTACCTTTTCCGAAACAGCGTCGTCACAACAATTTTTGTACGATTAATTTTGCATTTTTTGAGTATTTATATATCAGGAGGAGAAAAATGTCGTTTTTTTCACGGGATGTATGTATTATGTTCAATCAACAATTACAGGGGTTGATTCCTACTGATACTTGGGAACATGAAAGAGAATGTGGGATTGGGGCTGATATTGTGGAAATTCGTGGTTTGAAAACCAGTTTTGTTGTTAATTATTTTGGTGGCCGGAATGATATTGTTGTTGGTGTAAGTAATTTTATTATAAATCATATGGGAAATTATTGTGATTTATTAGGCGAATTTTTGCCGGGATTGTTTCCTAAGAATTGGATTGTATATGAATCCTGAGCAAGCTCATAATCACGAAGATTTGTGCGTTGAGGTGAGTATTCTCCTTATAATTTGTGGTTGTTTTCTTTAATTTTATTTTTATAGAAAAGGTCACTTTTTATTCAAAAAGTGTTACAGAATGGTTAATACATCGTATTTTATTTATATTCCTTTTTGTGCATAACAATTATTTTTAGACTTGGTTGGCTTCTGGAAAATATGTGCCTGTTTTTCAATGGTGTTTAGAATACGGAAATAATCGCTCGTTATATCATCATAAGGTAAGGTACCTTATAATTTAGGCAGCTCGTGTTAGGGATTATCTTGCTTTGGTTTTTAATTTAGTTTTAAATCATTATTTATAGCCTATTATTGCTTTACTGCCTATTGACGAAAATTTTTATCTTTGGTCAACTGGTTTATTATTCCCGAGCGCTACCATAACTGAACAAAGATGCACACCTGCAGAACGTATGAATCTGAAGAATCGATTGCAAATAGTGAAGGTAAGATTTTGTAATTTTGAAAAACATTTTTATTTGACTGGGCTTTTTGTGGTTTGTAGCAGTGCAATTTGACAGTAACACAAGCAGTTTTCAAAACGGTGAAGGCAAAGGTAGATATGGTCATAGTGTTTTGCAATTTTAAAGGTTTAGTAATTGTCCTATCAGAAAAATTTTATTGATTTCGGTTGGGTTTATAATTGCGGTGTGGTATTTTAATTTTGTATAGTAATTTAACTTTGGCCAACTGAGTATGTTTTATTTATTTATTTTTAAAATTTCAAAACACTACATTAGAGCAAGCGGCTAGATCAAAGAATTGGGAAGAGTACAAGCTAAATCGACACCTGGCGTATCAAGATGCGTTTTATTTGGCTGTTCTTTTTTCTTGAATTTTGTGAGTTAATTTTGTTCAATGAATAAAAAGGAAAACTAATAAGAAACTTTTACGCCATTTGTCGTTTGTTTTCATGAACTTTCTGGGTTATAAGGGGAAACTTTTGTCCAACTAGGGGTATAATGTTTTTGGTTAGCCAGGTACTTGGATGAAAACTTTTGGGCAAGCTCATAATGTCACCTGGGAAAATAACTAGTGGAAGAATATATGTCGCTTTTATACCATTAACTTGTTGTATTACGCTTTCCACTGGGGTAATTGTGTTTCTGCTGACGAGATTATTAACTGCAATTGTGCTTTCAGCAATTATTTGAATAGCGAGCAGTATTTTCCCAATCATAAGCGGTGTAAATTTCATGATCTGATGTTGGGTTGAATATAATTTTATTTTATTTAAGAATAACGTTCTTATGTCATTATATATACAACCCTGGATCTCGCCATCAACTTCTAGGTTGTGCATAATTTTGAAGGCATTGCTAATTTTGAGTGCAATGTTTTGTGCTTTGAGAAAGAAGCCATATAATTCCAGGCTATTTTGTGATTGGGGTCTTGATGATCGGGGGATTTGTTTAAATTGTGTAGCTAGGATGATAAATCTTGTGGCTGCGGTAAAAAGACTTTCAATCCAGTGTTCAATGTGTTCAAAATTGTTCTTTTTTAGGTCTATAACTGTATTTTATTATTGTTATCTGAAAATTGGGTGGTTTTGTTGGGGCAATTTTTTTGTTACTTTATAGTATTTGTAAGTGTTATAGACCTTTAATTCTTTCTGGGGCCATAAGCCTCGTCGAATTCATTCCATTTGTTAATTACCGTATTGAAGTTGTTAAAATAACCCTTTGTAGATTCATGTTCCATACCACTGTTGCAGGCGTTTCTACGCGACATGGTGGCCATAAGATCACCTGTACTTGTAACGATTGCTTTTCCCAAAAAAATGGCCACAAGGTATGTGTGCATTCTCAATGCGCGTCGTTTCATTTCTTGATCGTAATTTAACATTTTCTAAATGAGTTAAGTAGACGATTAATTTTATTTTGTTTATACTTCTGAGATTCTACATAAGTTGTACAGGGCGTTGCTTAATAATGTTCCAGATTGAATAAATTCAATTTCAATGTAGCTGGTTAGTGATGCAACATTTACAGATAAGTTTGTGTTGAGTTCATGGATTTTGATTTTGTCTCCGTTTTTTGGTAAGTTAAGCTGGATTTTAATTAAGTGTTGAACTAGCAGTTCAGTTTTTTGCACAGTGTTGTAATTTGAATTTTCTGCTATGTTAGTCATAAGGTCACTGATAAATTTTAGCAAGTTTATAACGAAATCGACCTTACTGTCGGCACAGCCTAAAATTCCTGTAATTTTTGAATTTGTTAAATTACTAATCAGCGTCAGGTTTTTGAAGTTTGTTTCCTTAAATAGATATTTTGTATGGGTCCATAATTCATTTCCTTGGCTAAGCGTATTGATTACAGGTGGGCAGTAAAGAGTTTTAATGAGAGTGTTTTTGAAATTTGAAATTATGAATAAATTGTGGCCCAGCTTTTCATATTTTCCATTGTTTGGCAGTCTTTCCCCGAAAATTTCGACAATTTGTTTAATTCCAAAATATTTAGGCTGAATTAATATTGATTAGGTCACTGAGCTGGACGGATTTAGGGTCAGTTATAATGTTAATTTCGGCAAATAGTAAATCGGTTGCGTCAATTAAGTTTTTGAAGTCATGGGTGCTGAATGGTGTGTTCCATTCTTCGCTATGTTTTTGAATAAGGATGGTTTCGATTTCGGTTAAGCCTTTTACTATGTTTTGCAAAGTGGGAGCTAATTTGGTGCCCGTGTCAAGAATTAAATCAGACATTTCCGAAAATTTTAACGCTAGTTGCCCAACAAGTGTTTTGCCATATTTAGTATCACAATTCGGGAGTTTGCGTCCAATTATTACTGTAAATAATTGTTGTTTAATGGAGTTAATAGTGTATTTGGCATTATGTAGCCACCCTGTTATTTTTTCGAGATCTGTATTAGGGTCACTTATTAACGTATGGTGCATAGTGTGGCCCTCTAGCAGACCAGATAAAGCTGCAAATGTTTGGTTGTTTTTTGTTTCATTTATAGCTTTAAAAAGTGCGCCGAGGTCAGCAGCAAGGTTGGGGTGGTTTTTGATAATTTTCAGCACAATGTGAGCTGTTTTACTTGAGGACTCATTGATGGTTTTTCCAGCTTCAATTATGGTCGAGAGGTCAGTTGCACAGTCAATGTGTACCTGTAAATCGGCCAGATATTTGCTTGTTGCGCCACTGATTCTTCCTAATGCATTTTTGGCTGTTTCCGATTTTTCCTCAAGTTCTTTATTTTTGGTGGTCAATTCTTTGTTTTGTGCCTCCAGCATTTCAATTTTTCCCTCAAGCTCAGCTTTGCCTGCTTTATAGTGTGATTAATTTGTTTCTTTTAAGTTTGTTTTTTTTTTTTGGGGGAAGGCTTATTTTCCAAATTATCTACTTTACGGTTTGTGTAGAAATGAATTTTGTAAAAAGGATTTTGTAACATTATTTATTGTTTATTTGAATTGTATCACACTATCCTGGGAACAAATTTGACGGACGAAAGCCACTTTTTGTAGTTACTGGGGTAGTGTCGTAAACAGCCTTATTGATTTCTTCTTGAAATTTTTTGAGTTGGCTAAGCCCCTTTTTCGGATTTTTTGGCTCTTCTTCTTGGACAGAAATTTCCAAGAGTGACGGCATTTCTGACCCCTCTGATGAACTTGTTGTCGAATGTGTTAAGTCGACCACTACCGGCTGAGCTGAGTTAGATGCATGTTTACGGGCCGCATGGTGGACGAGTTTTTTCTTTTTTGGCGCACCTTCGTAAATTTCCTCTTCAATTGGCAAATGTCTTTTTGGTTTTGAGTTGAGCTTGAGCGTTTCGTACCAAAAATTGCGCAGCTTGTCGTGTGAAGTGCTGTCGGTTTTTAGTGGTCCGGCGTCTCCATTAATGAAGAAATCATCACGAGGCGTTAACTTACGGTATTTTCTGAGTAATGGGCCGTATTTGCTGTATTCTCCGTGACTGAATATTTTAGTTATTTTGTTTTATTTTGTTTACAACCTTATTAAAGATATTAGTAATGACTGAGTATATTTTACCTTGAGAAAATAAAACGGCGTTGATGAAAAACCATTTTGGTGAAATCGTTGTAGTTCATTCTTGTTGACGCTGTTTTCGTTTTTTCAGTATAGGGCGACGTAATTTTGAAACCAATTTTGCTACAGTAGGCAAGTGTGTAGAATGAACCTGGGATTATCAATTTCAACAAAACTTCCGCGGGTAGCATGAACATCAAATTAGGTGATTGCTTGGGCTGCCCGTATTGAATGGTTGTTGTTTTGTTAAACGGGTCCATTTTGATGAAAGTGCTCGTTTTACCCTGCTTGGGTTTTAGTCCTAAAAATTATCACTTATTTTTTGTAACAATTTCATATGGCGGTCTTTAATGATAAATTCACCATTTTCATAAGTCTGGTAGTAGTGACATACTGACTTGTCATACCAAGAACTATCATGATGGTCATTTTCGTTAGTCATGTCTATATCCCTATTATTTTCATTTTTAATTTCTTCAGCACAAGTTAGTTCATTAATTCTATTTATTATTTGTGTACGAAATGAGTCATTTTCATAGTTCGAGCAGTAAGTACAGTCTTTTTTCCCAATACGGTGTTGACATTTTAGTAAAAAATAAATTTTGACTTGTTTTTTAAATTCTGCCGTTCCAAGGAGGGCTCTAATATAATATGGTAACTCATTGAATGGTTTTGCGGCGCAAAAAGGGAAAATCTTGGCTTGGCTAGTGCTGAAATTTGTATCCAATACAGGGATTCTTTCGTTTCTGGCCTCAAAATATTCGTATGAAAGTAGTTTTTCACCGTGTTTTACAAATTTATTTCTATTTTGGTAGTTTGTTTCGCCATAATTTTGCTCGTAACCTATTAGTTCTGTTAGTTTATTGAATAGGAATTCAGGTTTTTTATTAAGTACTATGGCGTTGATATGGTTGACTAGTGCCATTTTGTGCACATGGTGTAAGGCTGGCCAGGTTGCTGTGGATAACAGTTCTGCTTGGCTTACTTTGTCTCTATGTCTTATATTATACACTTTACGGACTGAGCCGTTTATAATTGCCTGTAACTTATGGTATGTGTCCTTCGAAAAAATTGGTAGTATATCAAGCATATAGTTGAAATTACCAAAATGTAGAGACCTGGCTATTTGTAAAGTTCTTTCTTTATTGTCTAAATTTAAAATATTATATAGTTGGGCCTTTTGATATTCGAATTTCGAGGCTAACATATTAATATGACTTTTGACTGATAGATTACGATTAAGTTTGTAACCAAGCAACTTAGTTTCTTCGACTATTGGGATTGTGCCACTGCTTGTATTGATGGTTATGTTAGTGTGTTCATTACCTATAATAATTGTATTAGATTTTTTGGCATTGACCAGCATATTGATGTCGGTCATAAAACTGATGAGTGCTTCACAGGCTGCTTCTCCTTGGGTTTTGCATTCTTCCCATGTGTTGCCCTCAATTGTGAGTGACATATCGTCCGCGAAGGCTACAAATGTTATATTAGGGTTTTTAATTACATGTCGGGCGGCGTCAGTAACTAGGGCAAAAAAGAATGGGCTGGAGGGCTCCCCTTGGGGGCAACCGATTTTGGGGATATCAAAAAGTCTGGATTTTTCACCATTTGTTATTATTTGTGATTTTCTTTGTCGGAACATTGATTCAAAATATAAAAAGGCACTTTTAGTTGTTATTTTTTTGATTGCGGCCAAAATAGTTTCGTGTTGTAGTCTGCCGAATGCATTCGACATGTCAAGTGATATGATTATGAATTTTTTACTTTTTTTGCTTGGAAGATAAATGTTATAGACCAGTGTGGCTAAGGCTTGTGAGCACCGGTGGTGGGCGCGGAAACCAAATTGGTTAGGGCTGAGTAAATTCCGTGTTTCGGCAAATTCAGAAAGACATGCTGTGACATATTTACCTTCAATGGACTGCAGTAATGATGGGACCGACAAATATCTGTTGTTTTCTATCTTGTTTGGGTCGCCAGGCTTTGGGATCGGGACGACTTTTGTAACTAAATATTCGTTATTATAGTGTCCGCACAGTGTGTTAAGTCTAATGGAGTTATTAAGGTATTTAATAAATGGCGCATCACATGCTGATAAAATTTCCCTGTTTATTGCATAATTATGTCCTCGCGTTTTCATTTTGCAAGTTTTTAGACATTCTTTTAATGAATCGGATTTGTGTTTGCCTTCCCAATTTAATGGGAGGTTTTCAAAGTTAAATTTTTTATGTTCCGGTAATGTTGGTAAATACATGGTTACCCTATCATGTTTAGCTTTAAAGTTTACGTCAATCCCTTTTAATTGAAGATTAAGAAAATGATTTATATGGTCCTCCATTTTATGTGATATACCCTGTTTTAGGTCTTTTTTATTTTTCGGGTTTATTCTTTTATTTAAGTTTGCTAATTGATTTTGGGAAAGTAATTGATTTTCAGATTTACCTGATAAGCTGAATCTTATGTCCCTTCTAGATAGGCGTTTGAAATGTGTCGCGAGTTCTTTATGGGTTTGTATAACTTCTTCTGAAGGGTGGTTGACAAGGGCTTGACTACAGGCTGTTAGTGCGGATCTTACTTTCAAGGTGTCATTCTGAAAAAAACACTTGTAAGGTTCGTGTTTTATTTCTTTTCGGGTTTCTGGGCAAATTTTGTCAAAGGTTACATTTAGATATTTAATTAACTCTTGGGAGTAAGGTATACAGGAAAATTTTTCGAGCTTATTATTAAAAACTGATAAAAGGGGAGATTCTAGTAGGGCATCAGAAGCTGAAGGTATGCATGGGTCATTTTCGAGAAGGTTTTCCATTTTTTGTTGAATTTCCTCGTTGATGATTTTTGATACCTGAAAGATGGTTTCGTTACTGACTTAAGGTCTGTGAAAATAATAAGAAGTGCTTGGTATGCGTTTTTGGGGTATATTTACCTCAATTTGGAGCAAATGATGGCCATTGTTGTTGATTGTTTTCTTGCAGGGTATATTCTGAAAAATATATTTTAAATTATCGACATTTTTGAATAAAAATATATCGATTGCACTAGGATCTTGGCCCGTCATTTGATGGGTGTAACCTTTTGGCAAGTTCTTGTAATTACTGGTTTTTGGCTTGAATTTCTTAATAAATTTTGTTTCATTAGAATTTCTAGGTCTGTTAAATACCATATTTAGATCCCCACAGATAATCCCGTTTATTTTATTTTGGTATTGTATAATTTCGTCAAAACAATCGAGCATTTCATTTTGGGAGTTTGTATGTTCTATGCCCATATATTCATATTTTTTACTGCCTGGTTGTGGGTTGTAGAATGAGCAAATGCTCATGTTTTTGTTTCCAATTTTCAGAAAAATGCTCGTAAAAGGGCCAGGGATAAATTTTTGGTGACAATTACTTAGTAAGTGCTCTTTGACAATGATTGCTGAGTAAACTTTGGTATGTTTTTTGCCATTTTTGTCGATATATTTAATTGGCTTATGGTAAAAGGCGTGGTAATTATTTGGCAAATATAGTTTTTCTTGTAACCAAAAAGGGTCGATATTCATTTCATTTATACAATATACCGATGATTCGGGGAAGCATCTTATCATGTCCTTAATTTGTACTTGGGGGTTGTTAAGGTTAGTTGAGGTGATGATTAGGTTAATATCATCCTTTTCACATTTTAATTTGTTATCCGGGTTTTGGTGATTGTCAATAGCATATTTTTTGCCCTTGATAGTTATGTTAAACTTCTCATGTTTTATGGCTGACAATGTATTATTAAGGAAAAGCATATTACCTTTTGGAAAGCTAATTTGGACATTTTCCGGACTGATGTTCTGGCGTTTGATTAGGGTTTCTTCATTGATCGAGTTAGGCGCGAGTGGTGATTTGATGTAGCGTTTAAGGATGTTTCTTAAGTACGGATTTACAATTTTGTCAATTATATATTTTCTATGGCCACACCAGACTGAATAGGTTGATTTTATGTTACTATTAACTGAGCAAATTATTTTAAGTTTATTTTTTGCATTGTTTTTTGGAAGTGGCTGTAAAATATTAGTAAACCCGTCTCCTTTATTGTCGGCCCAATTTAGATCTTGAACTCGAGAAGATTCTTCATTTATTATAAGGCTATGCACCGTTGATTCAGTATTTTTTTTGGCGCTAAGTTTAAGGCTTCGGGTGCTTTTTAGGCCATTCTTACGGCGTTCCAACAATTTGTTAAAACGAACGCTGAAGTACTTTGGTGACCAGTTATGGAGGCGAACAGGTTCACTAAGCGATTCGAGTAGTTCGCAAATTTCTCCAAATAATTTTTGGGAGACTGGTGGACAGCATTTGTAGAGATTTTTTGCGTCTTGGCTTAAGTAGTCATTGAAACGCTCACAGTCTTTTAGCATGAATGCTTGTTTGTTCATTCTGGCTTCGAGATTGAGGATCTCTTTTAAGTCTTCTTGACGACTATCGAATTTTTCTGTGCACTCTTTGATTGCTTGAAGCGCAGCAAGTAATAAGAATGGCCGGAAGTATATGATATATTTCCATAAGTTTTTTGCTGTGCCATTGAGTCCAATTGTTACTACATCAGGGCTGAGTATGTAAGTGCCAAGTTCATTTTCATCCCATTTTTCGGCTGTTGTTAACGTTATGCCTTCGCATACCATTGTATTAGAGAGTGGTGTAAGGTGGATGTCAAATTTTCCTTTAAGACGCTTGATTCCCCATTTATGCGCGTTGTATTTATGTTTGACAATTGCGCTTTTGCTGTCGATTGTGTCAAATGAGTCCGTTTCAATTTCCGACATATTTAGCTCCGCCAGATCATCCGAGTCAGGGTCGCTTTCATTATGATTTTCTATTTTAAGGGGGGTTTGAACCACTCTTTCAAATTCATGGTTAATGGGTGACGCACTAAGGACCATAACTCCATTTTTTGTTTTATGAACTTTAGGTGCAGTGGTGAGCGTATTATCATTAAAACGTTTTTGTGTTTTGTTTTGCCCACAACTTTCCAAAAAAATCTTATTTAAATCAACGGTGTCCTGAAGTGCTTTCTTTAACGAGTTTGCCATATCGATATCCGTGTTTGGTTCGGAAAATTTCTTTTGCACATGTTTGGCACCAGCAGTAATTGTAAAAGGGAGGCCGGGCATTGAGTTACCAACGCCGCCGTGTACCATGTTGCCCGTTGAGAACCCGACAATATGCTGGCCATCCTGTAATCGATTGGCGTTGTTACCACATAGTTTATGTGCCGCCACTAGAGCTGCGGATTTTTTTTGTTCCCAGGTGCCAAAGCCATACGTGATTCGTTCTTCTTCACTTGCCATTTTGTTACGCTTTAGGCACTCGAACAAATAGTCGTTTTGCATGGCGTTACGGTTGGCAATTTGACCACCTATAATGGAGTAGTCGAGAGCGTGGTTCGTGGCATTCGTAATCGCCTGTAGTGCAAGGTCACTTTTTTTATTCATCTCCTCTTGTAGGTTGGCCAAAGCTAAATTTTGCTTTTTGATGCTATCAAGCAAGTTTTCATTCGTAACCCTATTGGCCGTTGAGAGCACTTCTGTGACGTTTTTGATGGTGGTGGTTTGCTCAGCCATGATTCGGTGTTCTGTTTGTTGCAACTTGCCAAGAACGTCATTTGAGATTCTCGAATGCACTTCGTCGGCCATTGCTGGTAAATCAGCTGTTGTACTTTGCACCGCGGATTGTACGAGAACATCGCGAAATGTGGCTGCCGATGAGGCTGCCCGTTTTACTGCTCGACTGCCCGTTTTGCACTTTTCTTTTAGCGCTAAAAGTGCTGCTTGCTGGCCGTTTAACGTGCATCGGTTTTCGTGATCGTCACAGTTTACAATGCCTTGGTGAAGTCTGTTTCGCCTTTCATCCTGCCGGGTGTTTGGCGAGAAGTAGTTTAGAGTCCAGGTATATATGATATTCTTGGATTCTTTACGCCATTCAGCGATTTTCGCCTGCTGGGTACCGGAGGAGTTAAATGCCTGGCAATCTTTTCGGTTCATATTAAAGAGCTGGTCAATGTGAAATGGTAAGTCCGAGACGTCCGGTTTGTGATCAACTACACCATTTTGAGCCATAAACGATTCAAATCGTTCGTATGCTTCGTTGTTAAGCATCTCCTTTTTCCACCCCATAGTTGAAGCTGCCGTTATGCGCAATGAGGCCTCCTCAAACGCAATTTGGATATTAGCTGCCGGGGGTAACGTCAATAGCCATTTGCCTTTGATCAATTTGGACATTGGGACAAAGCTTTCCCTGACGATAGCAGTACAGCCAAGTTTAGACCAGATACAACGATTTGCGAGTTGTTCATCAGCAAAGAAGGCTATAATTATGACTGATAAGAAGTCTTTTGCGATGACTTTTTTGATGCGCTTTTTTCCTTTATTATCGGTGAATTCTTCGACTTCCATTTTATTGATGTCAACACCAAATTTTTCGTATTTCGATACCAGATAATCGTGCGGAGTGTTGGGGTAAAGGAAGGTGAACATTTCCGAGGTTATGTCTTGGCCAACTGCACCAATTTTTGAGCCTGTAGTGGCTATAAACACATCATAACGCTCTTCGTCTTTAAAGCTCGATCCGACAATTAGGGGCGTTTCGGGGTTGAGTTCAAGTTCGAATCCAGCTTTTGATTGTCGCTTTTGGCGAACTAAAAGAGCAGTTTGGTTATTTTTGTATTTACAAATGTATTTTTTTGTATTAGTTAGGTAGTTTAAGGGATTATTGGGCTTATTTCCGCTTTTCACAATTTCTATGTTATGTTTATTATCAGTAAAAATTTCGTAAGCGTTGATATATGTTCTTATGTCACTGTATTTCGTTTGATTAGTCGGTGTGTTTTTTGTTTTTATTGAATTATTTAGATTTTGCTTTATATATTTAAATCGTGATTTGAGGGTTAGCGGTCTATTATCTTTGGTCTTATGTATATTAATGTCATTTTCTCTTTGTAGTTCAGACTTTTTAATGATAGTGGAATTTTTAATGCTTTTTTTTATTAACTTTCTGTGAGAGTTCTTACCTTTATTGGCGGTTTTCACGAACGTATTAAAATCGATGGTTTCGCTCATTTTCGCTAACTTGGTTGATGTTTAGTCGGTTGGTTAACTTAATTTGCAGTTTTCTCGCTTGCTAACTTTGTTTTAAGTTACCAAAAAATAAAAGTATAAACTTAATTCCCTCCAAAACTTAAAAAAAACAAAACTGATTTTCGTTTGGATTTGGGATTCTGTTTCTTTGGGTGGCTTAATTAAGTGTGGTATGATAATTGTTTGATTAGTCTGTGTTTTTTTTCTTTGTCTAGTAAGATAGCGTTCTAGCGTTGGCTGTTTGACAGCAAAGAAAAATTGGAGAGAAAAAAAAACGAGAAAGGGAAATTGGTTAGGTACGTAATATTTTATTGCTTTTGTGGTAGCAATAATACGTACAATTTGATTTTGTTTTTTTTGGTTTTTTATAGTTTTTAAACAGGCCTATAAACTGTTAGGTTTGTTTTTTGTGAGGGTGTAAGATTTTGGACAGTTTCTTAACTGCGTGTAAGATTTTGAACAGCTTCTTAACTGCGTGTGAGAGAGTTTAGTGGGGTTTTTCAGACCCTAAACTGTATATTTTTTTTATATATAATTAGGAGGTTCTGATACAAGTGAACTTGTACGATATTAGTTAAAGTTTCGGAAAGGTAGCTGAGTTCTAACGCTTGTGAGAGCTAAAAGTTGGAGATTTATACGAGTTTTTTTTAATTTTTTTGGTTTTTGCGCTAAGACAAATTCGGCCAAAAAAGATTTTTACTCGTTTTTTGCTCCTTTCAGCTCGGCTGCCGCGAGAGAACTACCCATGGTCGATTCTACCCATGGTCGAACTACCCATGGTCGATTACATATACAGGGTGAAGTAATATAGATGCTAAGCCGTTTTTGGTTCGGGAGTGTGCTGAGCGAATATAAGTCACCATAAAACGGCTTAGCATCTCTACTACCTCACCCTGTAGAAGTTGTCTTATAAGAAACATAAAAACACTTTTTTGGGAAAAAATTAAAGAATACACCTACCTATAATAACCACCGGTCGTGGCCAGATATCTCACTAATTTCCTTTGGTTAAAACTGGGCATTATGAACTCTTAGCTTATTTATCATTTTCGTTTTCGTTAAAACTACAAACAATTTTGAAATATAAATTATAAGAGTTTTGGTTCTGAAGGTCGTTAACCCAATTTTTAGTTGAATGTAATTCAATTCCGTACACTGGACTTCAAATAATGCGATTGATTTTGACTCTTGGGAAGTTGACTAAAACAGTTTTTTGAACTTGTAACATATTAAAAATCTTCATAACAAAGTTTTAATCATTTGGGTGCCTAAGAGTTAATAATATGATTACCTACAAAGTATAATGCCCTAATTAAAATGTGCTTCAAAAACAGGACAACCAGATTTCGAAATCGAATTTTTCAAAAAAAACCTGTTATGGTCAGGGATTTATGTACCAAAATACTCCAAAATTTAACCCTCAAAATAAGTGCCCTGTAGCACGTGATCTGGGCCTTAATCTACGAGTTAATCTACGAGTTCAGACCCAAGCATTTATTTGCACTTATTTGGATGTGTGCGTAGGTGGGCAGGCGCAAAGTCGTTATTTTGCGTAGGTTGCTTTAAAATTACCATTTGGACTCAGTTTGACGAACTCTACAACTTTGCCATCACAGTTTTTTGTTATAAAAATCCTTTTTTAACCTGATGTAAACTGAAAAAAATTAAACAAAATTAATATGGAAAGTGACATGCAAACTTTTCCAAATGATCAGAAGTTCATTTAAGATTACATCTGAATGGAAAATGTCTGGCGACTTAACCAACAAAGACAATCGACCGAAAATATCGCTTTAAATCTCAGAAAACTGCCAAAAAAGACATATTGATAACATTAATAATTCACTGAAACGAATGGCATTTTATCAGATGTATTAGAATTATTACTAAGGTCAGGAAAAGCTCATCGTCGATTACACAATATACTACACAGGTGAAGGGTACACAAATGGTCGCGAAAAAACCCATTTATGAGTACTTTCGCGACCACGTGGTTGCGAAACCTCACCCAACACACACTTTCGCGACCATGTGGTGTGGTCGCGAAAGTATTCATAAACGGGGTTTTTTCGCGACCATAAATGGTACCCCACTCCACTACACAGGGTGCTCAGTTAATCGCACCTCTAACAACACCCACAACTGGCGATTATTTGAATAAATGGGGGTTGACTACCCACTCAGTGTATAGTATGGGTCAGGGCTCTGCAACAGCCAGCTGGCCTGTTACGGGTATACAGTTGGTGTGGTAACGAGTTGACACTTTCGTTTCCGATTTTTTTTTGTTAAAAACTGTCAACTCGTTCCAAACTGTCACTTCGTTCCGTCACTTTTGCCCATTTCTCGCCTATTTTTGCCCAAAAAAGTTCCAAAAATGTCACCTCGTTTTAAACTGTCAACTTATTAAATGTCAACTCGTTACCACACCAACTGTATACCCGATAATATGTGTGAAGAAAAAAATTAGATCCATCCGACCTTACCCGTTTTACGATTTTACAAAAAAAAAATACAAAAAAATTTAACTTACCGGTTATTTTTCAAAATGTTTATTAAAATCGAGATAAAAGTGGCGGAATTACTTTTTTCCGATGCTCAATCTCTCTCAAAAGTTCAAAAAAGTATTTTATGCAGTATCAAAAACCACTATGAGCCGCTGCAGAGTTGTTTGAAATTGTCAACCTACGCAAAATAACAACTTTGAGTCTAACCCCACCTACGCACTTATTCAAAGGAGTAATCCAAAAATTCAATTCCCGGTTTTTTTCCTTGAATTAAAACAGTGTATAATTTTGAAGAAATCGCTAAAAAGTTGACAGACTGTTAGTTTGAACGGAATTAGTGAAGACTCAAATACCTGAAAAGTTGCATTTTTTGTGAAAAAAAAAGACGAATTAGGCATGAAATTAAGTTTTCTACAGTCTAGCTATCGAGAGGGCCACATCAACTTGGAGATTGTCATTGTGTGGAATCAATTTTTAATTCTGGCAAGTGATGAAGTTTGAAGAGTTGAAAAAATCAATTTTTGATTAGTTTCCTCAATAAATTTTCGCATCTTAGAATATCTGGATGTAAAGTTTTACATGAACATGATATGTCAATCATTCTAAACATTCTGAAGTTCATTATCGTTGGCAGAAAAAATAAATAGGGGTAGGTGGGAGGTCATGGTGGAACAATTGAGTGTCGAATAAGTTTAGCAAGAAAAATAACCGTAGAAAATTCTTGAATTTCTTCCACGCACTGCACTTATTCCAAATTCGAAACTTATTATTTGACATCAAATTATTAGACCATGCAAACTCAAAGTGATGCACGCAGATGGTCAGAAATGGTATATGGCCGGGCGTGGGTTCGAATCCCACTTCGGTCACCAATTTTATAGTGACCGCCAGCAGTATGAATTTTACAGGTAGACTACTGTATTTGATTATAACTGGGTAGTTTTTAATTAAAAATTAAAATTAGTTCAAAAAGAGTCATACTAATAGTAATCAACTTAGGCGCAATCTTGGATTTCAAAAAAAGAGCAACAAAAAAAAATATAATTTTGTGTTATCCGTGATTGAACCGAGGAAACCCCAAAAATAGATATCTATCAGATACGTATAGACTATACTGTATAGTGTCAAGGAATGTATGAGAGTCATTGTAATCTATTAGCGATAGATAATTTAGATAGATTACATCATAGATAATCTATTAGCAAAAAAAAACTGACGTACATTAAAATAGATTACAGTCCCGACCTTCCAATTGTGCACCCTCCAATTGTGCACGACTGCCCAATTGTGCACTTTTTTTGGAAAATTTACGAGACTGCCCAATTGTGCACGTTTTTCAGACCCAAGTTTGATCAAACGACTTTCCAATTGTGCACATTTTTCGGACCGAGGTTTTGCNCATATGTATTCAATGTTTCTTTTTTTTGCAATTTTTAGGAAAAACATAATTACACAGGTTGCGCCGTTATGTTTCAAAAAAAAATCGAAAAAAGTGAAACATAATGGCCCGAGCGGGAAATAGTGAAACATAACGTCATAGGGCTTAAAATATAAAGTTATGTATATTAGGGGAAAAAATTTTCTGAAAAAAGTGAAACATAATGGCACCATATGTATTACATTGTATTTTTTGTTAAAGAAAAACTCAGATTGGGTTTTGGGCTCTGGATACATACAAGCTACTAAAATATATGATGACCATAAAAAGCCAACTACCCAAATAAGTTACAATTTTTTATAGAAAAATTGTAACTTAGTTGGGTGGGGGACTGTACATGACTTTTATTAATTTTTACAATACATTTTTTGATTATATTACGAAAAAACACTAAAAAACAATAATTTGAAGGGTCAAAAAGCCAATGACTCAAAATCGTTACGATGACTCAAAATCGTTACGATGACTCAAAATCGTTACGATTTTTTGAACGACAAATCGTAACGATTTTGAGGTAGGGATTGTACACGAAAAAAGTGGTCTGAGCGACTTTATTTTTTTTTTGAAATGATAGAAAACAGTTGGTCTGGTAACACGCTGACACTTTCGTTTCCGATTTTTTGTTAAAACTGTCAACTCGTTACAAACTGTCACTTCGTTCCGTCACTTTTACCCATTTCTTGCCTATTTTTTCGCATTTTTGCCCAAAAAACTTCCAAAAATATGACCTCGTTTTAAACTGTCAATTAGTTTGTCAACTCGTTACGGCACCAATAGTATACCCGATAATATTTGTGAATAAAAAAAATATTACTTCTTTCCGATGCTCAATCTCTCTCAAAAGTTAAAAAAATATTTTCTGCAGTATCAAAAACCAATATGAGCCGCTACAGAGCTGTTTGAAATTGTCAACCTACGCAAAGTAACAACTTTGAGCCTAACCCCTTATAGCACCTACGCACTTATTCAAAGGAGTAATCCAAAAATTTTATTTCCGGTTTTTTCCCTGAATTAAAAAAGTGTATAATTCTGAAGCAATCGCTGAAAAGTTGACTGTTAATTTGAAAGGAATAAGAGAAGACTCAAATACCTAAAAAGTCGATTTTTTGTGGAAAAAAAGACGAATTAGGCATGAAATTAAGTTTTCTACAGTCTAGCTATCGAGAGGGCCACATCAACTTGGAGATTAAGTTTGAAGAGTTGAAAAAATCAATTTTTGATTAGTTTCCTCAATAAATTTTCGCATCTTAGAATATCTGGATGTGAAGTTTTACATGAACATGATATGTCAATCATTCTAAACATTCTCAAGTTCATTATCGTTGGCAGAAAAATAAATAGAGTTAGGTGGGAGGTCATGGTGGAATAATTCGGTGTCGAATAAATTTAGCAAGAAAAATAAACGTAGAAAATTCTTGAGTTTCTTCCACGCACTGAATTTATTTCAAATTCTAAATTTATTATTTGACATCAAATTACTAGACCATGCAAACTCAAAGTGATGCACACAGATGGCTCAGAAATGGTATATGGCCGGGCGTGGGTTCGAATCCCACTTCAGCCACCAATTTTACAGTGACCGCCAGTAGTATGAATTTAACAGGTAGACTACTGTATTTGATTATAACTGGGTGGTTTTTAATTTAAAATTATAACAAGTTTAAAAAGTTTCATACTAGTAGTAATCAACTTAGGCGCAATCTTGGATTTCGAAAAAAGAGCAACAAAAAAAAAATATAATTTTTCTTATCAAGAGTAATGGGTTATTGATTGAACCGAGCAAACCCCCAAAAAACAGAAGTCTTTCGGATAAGTACAGACTATACTGTACTGTATAGTGTCAAAGAATGTATGAGAGTCATTATAATCTATTAGCGATAGATAATCTAGATAGATTACATCATAGATAATCTATTACCGAATAATCTATAAGTCAAAAACTGACGGATTCATTAAAATAGATTATGTGAAAAAAAACGTTGTTATATAATAACAAAAGTTAACAGACTGTTACTGTATAAAACAGGGGTCGGCACAGGCAAGAAAAAAAATGAGCTGTCGAGATACAAAAAGTTAATGAACTGTGCTGTCGAGATTCAAAATTTTGGTGAGCTGTGCTTGCCTCGGCTGCCCAGTTCACAAACTGCCGAGGGCAGTTCACTCGAACTGGGAAGGCCAGCTGGCTTTTGCTGAGCCCTGATATACTGGTTTAGTATCATGAAAATCGGCTTCGCGTTTCTAGTATAGACTTATTGCCCGTGTCGGCATATTTTAAAATGATATTCGCCAATAGGAGCACCCCATTGCAAGAAAAAAGAAGAAAATTGCTTTATTCCAGAAACGCTCAGCCAATTTTCATGAGGCTAAACCTGTATTATATGCTGTACATAGTTTATATACTGTACATAGTTTCTGCTGTATATAGTTTATTCCGCTCGTTTGCCTCCTTCTATGATAAAATTTCATAAAACTAATTTCGGTAACGAAACTCAAAATTTAATTTATACTCCTTGCCCGCCATGAATAATCGCCGCGAAACGCACTTTTTTAAATTAATTTCTAGTTATAGTCTATTTTAAAAAGTGCATTTGATAGCGATTATTCATTGCGGGCAAGCAGTAGTTGAATTAATAACGACTTTTACGGGCACGAACTGTAGTTTCGGTTTTGCATTTCGTTGCCGAAATTAGCTTCATTATGAAAAAACGGCTCACGGGCGGACAAAATCATCAAATTTAATGAATTTATAAATTAAAAATTAAATTAAAGAATAAGGCCTTCTTGGAACATTTGGATTTCATGCAACAACTAAGCCCCTATTACCTGTTAATTCAAACACATGTCGCCCCAGTTTCGTTTTTAAAGACCTAAATTTTAATTTGATACATTCCACGCTTCAACCCTTTTCCATGTATTACTATTGCTGGCCAACATAAGTTAAACATGTATTGTTGGCTTTTTTATGCTGAAAAGTGTTTGACTTTTTTGTGAATTTTTTTTTCTTGCGGGTGATGCAATGTTCTTTTTGGGATCATTTAGCCCCAAAAATGATCAGGCCTATACAATGAAATCAACCTCCAGAAT
This sequence comes from Oikopleura albicans, assembly GCA_004367875.1. Taxonomy (NCBI): domain Eukaryota; kingdom Metazoa; phylum Chordata; class Appendicularia; order Copelata; family Oikopleuridae; genus Oikopleura; species Oikopleura albicans. Next base: position 75,363 of record SCLG01000524.1, on the reverse strand, counting down.
TATGTTGCTGATTCTTGACATGGTCCAAAAAATATTGATTATCTTCCATTTTATATTCTATTCATATTCTATATTTTTCAGAAGATTACGTAAGTCTTCTTTAAAGACGCTAAATGTTAGATTTAGGGGATTCCTGCTGACATAAAAAATGACCCATAAATTATACTTATATTGTACTTATATAGTAGTCCTCAGTACGTTTATAACATCTTAAAATCGATAATTTTAGCCCACAAATTTCCTAAAACCGATAAATATTGGCAATAAACTGGTCAAATTCAAAAAACTAACATCAGATTCGGATTTTGCGGCAGAAACTACCCATAAAACCAGTGAAAACCGATATTTTATTACTTACTAGTACTAAGTTGTCAATATGTCATACAGTTAAAACCGGAAATCTAGAAAAACTGGCAGAAAATCCAACTCACAATACGTACGATCCCAAAGTTTTGTGATTAGAGGATTTATTTCTGAAATCAATATTATGAGAACTTGAAAGTCATGAAATACATTTGACCTTTAGTTGGCAGTTTGGGTGTTTTATTTTTTTATCGTGTACATGTTTTATATAATTTTTGTTATTCATGTGCAAATTTTAACCACGTTTTCAAGGTTACTATTAGGGTGTCCTCGGTTTTTGCCTAATATCAATACCAAAAGCAACAACAAAAAATCAGATTAAACGTTAGGTTCATTTTGGAATGAGATTTGAAAAAAAATTGTTTGTTTTCAAAATTTTCGAAAAGGATCCCCCGCTGAGAATTTCCAAAAAAGTAGTTTTTTGCTCAGTGGAAGATACTGAATCCGTTACACAAGCTTTTAATGTGATTAAAAGACCCTCGACTTTAACCGCGGACTCCCTAGTTACTATTTCGAGGTATTTTATAATTATTAGCTTCTGATAAAGTCCACCAATTCTCTAAAAATGGATCAATAATTTAAATAGTTTCATGTTTTCTTCTTTATTTCGACTCATTAACAGTATTTTGTCGTTTATTTAAAGTTTTTATTTTATCAATATAATGAACTTGAACTTAAACAAAAGAAAACACTAAAAACATTACAGTGAAAGGAAATTCGTATTTTTGTCTGAGAACAATTAGCAGTTTTTTTGGAGAGGAAAGTTAAACAAGAAAGGAGATAATTATTAGAGCTTACTGGAGAGAATTTAGTAACTTGCCTCAAATGGATTTTGAAGTTATTCTCACGACTGCCCGAAGCTGGCCATTTGTTGACCAATGGAAAATCTTAAAAGCAATGGCTAGGTTGAACATTTTGAAAAATGGAGATTAGTTTCGTTCTTTTTGATAATTTTTTGAAAATAAATGCAAAGGCAACTAACGTTGCGGCAAAATAACGTGTTTCTCGCTTTCTCGAATTTTGTATTTAATGAGCTTTAGAACTAGAAAAGCGAGAAGCACGTTATTATACCTCGTACTGTAGGGGTGCTAATAAATGGTAGGTTGAAAGAATCACGAAGCCTACTCTTATTTGGGCCCGAGTACTTCCAAATAATTTGGAGATCTAAAATTTTTAGATCTCATCAAAGGGTGTCGTAATTACTACATAATTGTTATTTTTTTATCATGACGCATACTGCATGCGCAGGCTGTTTGAACATGTTAACACCCATGCGCCACCAACATGCTAGTGTTATTTCGCCACTCAAGCACAAATTGTGTAGCACCGCCGGCTCAGGCTGCCATTTCTGACTAGATCATCGTATAATAAATACAAAGGCACTTATGTGATGCCGACCGCTTATATTTTCAGAATATCTAATNTTAATTCAGAAAACTTCGACTTCTCCAAAATTCACGTGTGGTAGTTTTGTAAATCGCAATTAACCTCTTAATTCACCTGGTCAAAACGAACCGAGGATTTTCGAACTGGATAAGAAATGAGAGCCATTCAAAGTCCGCAACTACACAATTTGTGTAGCAGTGGTTCATGAGGGTTAACCTACTAAAAACAATAATTTTCTGCAGTACCACTTCTACCACCTTGACAGTACCAGTTTTTGTTTGAAAAATTTTCAAGGCCTCGGGTCTTCCATATGTATTTTCAACCTGCCCGACGGTCGACTCCTCCGACAAAATTTTATTTGATATTTTATACAGGTACCAAAAAAGTTAATCATCAATTCTCAATTCTTATCTTCAGGTGGCCACCGTCTGCATCTGATTAATGTACAAACATAATTACGTTTTATTTACAAAAAAAGAAAGCATGGAAAGAGGTTAATGTCGAATTTTTGTCGGTCAACTACCCCAGTGTTATAGTTGTTCACCGAAAAACATAAATAACTGGCCGAAAAAATTTTGACCGATTGATCGTTCTACATGTATAAGTACTCCTTATTTCGAATTAGACGTTATCCATTTTGTACTTAATTATGATTTCGGTTGTCCCTAACCGCGTTTAACCTCTGAACCCAAGTCTTGACGTTTTCTGGACACATGCGTCAAACAATTCTTCGATATATCGATTATGCTATGAGTTCATACAGTTGTAATAGAATTCTATTTAATAAAACATGTTAAAGAGAAACTATTAGGACTCATAATTGATAACTCGAGTTTTGAACCAAATTTGCTCCATTAGGGTTAAAAGTCTGTACAGGAGGTAATGCATTTTGTCCCGGAATCGGACTTTTGACTCATTTTGCAAATTGCATTTTCATTACGAAAACCGTCCAGGAAATGGACTTTAGTTTCCGAAATTGGACTTATTTATTATTTTTTAGATAAAAAGTGTCCTAGTCTGGTCTCCCAGAAATGTATTTTTTGAAATATGTCCCAGAGTTGGACTACGGCGTGTATAGGAGAAGTGTTTGGATTTTTTGAAGATATTTCTTTACAATTTTGAAGGACCGATTTGAAAAGCCAGGAAAACCATTTGTAAATTTTTAGCACATTTCACCCGTTGGCGACGCAGGATTTTATTCTTTCGGCGCGGAATAAATACCGAGAAGATGACTTTTGGATGTTGTCAACAGAATTGAGCCGGAAGAAAGCGCAATGGTTAGAAAACCCGATTACACGCCGGAAATATCATCAGATTCGAGAGCAGTCCGCCTATTTAACCGACCGACAGGATATTGACTTATTTCCGTTCATTAACGACCGGCTCGATCATCAAGCATTCAAAATAACCAGAAGTAAGCATCATTCCACTGTCGACCAGGTCTAATTAAAAAGAATAATGAGCTGGCCTAGCCTTGTCGAGCTCAAAAACTGATAATGAGCTAGCCTAGACTGGCCTCTTGACCTCAAAATCTGAAAGTCTGAAAATGTGACTAATTGGTGTCAAATCAAACCGAATACACAACTTGAGGGGTTATCCGGCCGGTTTTGGAAGGCGAAAGTACTACACACTGTGTAGGCGGGCTAAGCGAAAAAAATTGGGCGAAAAAACTGGCGGGTAAAGTGGCCAGATAAAGCCTTTATCATAAAGGGGCCGGATAGCCCCTCAGGTGGTGTACATTTAATATTGTCAAGTTATTCCTCATCGTTACAAAATGATGTCCGTATTTGAAAAAAAAACACTTTAGAGTAAAATAAATAGCATATCAAATTATACCAAACTTATGTATAATATTCTTCGACTTTCTAGGTGCTCGGTCTAATCGGTCAAATCGGTCTACTCCAAGCAAACGAAAAAGTTCCTCTGTCATGCGATTACGTACAATTAAGGAATGATTTAACAAATAATGTGTTAACTAAATTGAACTATACGTACAACATAACGTAAAATTATCCCCACTACATCCCCTGCGCCGTTATCTGGCCGACATTTTTGCCGAAAAACATTTTGTTACGTAATAATGGCTAGATAACGGCGCAGTTCTTAACATGTAAAGATAGGAGTTCTCGGGAAATTACTCCTCAAAATTCCTGCTAGATAAAATAAGAAGCAGAAAATCCGGCCAGATAACGGCTAGCCAGATAAAGGCGCAAAGGGCGTATAACTAAAATTGGTGAAAAAACAATGAAAAAATATTTGAAACATTTATTTGAAAAATCTATTAAGATTATTTTGTTAACGTACAGTGAACAACCCAATAGCTGGAAGATAAAGCTGATTCAACTGCTAACTAATGATTTGGATAAACGACTTAGGTCAGTTTTTTTATATTTTACCGGTCAATTTAATATTTACCGGTCAAGTTTACATTTACCGATCTTTATTAATATCAACAAAATACGGATAATCCGTTTAAAATTTGCAAAAAAAAAACTGCTAGTTATTTCCTCGCCGTTTATTTGACATCAAGAAAGTATGTTGACTTTTTTGCTTTGTTGCCAAAAAACTTGAATTTAAAAATTCTATCTTATCTGGATCCTGCTTCGTTAAGCTCACTTAGTAATGTTTCGACTATTTGGAAACTGTGTGCCGAAAATAATCAACTCTGGAAGCATCACTTGGAAAATTCGAATTTTCCCATAATTCGACAGGAAAACGTTAAGCCATTCATTTTGCGGAAGCTCGAAAAAAAGTAAATATGTTTTTTACTAAAATTATGGCAGGGAAAATTGTTGAAAAAAATTTTTTTGAAATAAATATTTGAAAAAATATCAATAACGACACTAATTTCTAGAAAACTCTCAAAATCTGAATGCTCTCTAGCGCCTTAACCGTAACCGAAGCGAAATTAATTTTAAAATTTTGACATTTTCGCGTCGAATTTCATCAGGTAAGGTAAGTTTTATAACTCATTTTTTGACGCGAGAATATTTAAAAAAAATAGGTTTCGTGTTTAATTCGGAATTTTTTTTGAAAAAATAATAAATTAACGCGTTATTGAAGAGTGATAATGAACCGATTTTTTGGAAAAATATATACGAAGAAAACTTTAACCTTTATCGACGATGGGAATCGGCAAAAGCAAAAGCTAGTTTTCCGAACTTATTTGTCCAAAATATAACTTATATATGAATCATATTATAAACGTGACCTGAAAATTATCGTAACAGCAATTTTGACATAAAAATATATAAGTTTGAAAAACTATCCAAGAGATATCAACTAATAAAGCAGACACAAACTGCATTTACTACTCCAACGAATATATTATAGCTGCTGGAAAAAGTTCAATACGGTATTTATTAGATTATATACCGGTTGAGTTTCATGAAAATCGGTCGAGAGTTTCTAGATTGTTTGTAAATTTCTTCGATTGAATTATCAGCGTGTCTTTTTACTTGTGTCGCTCGCTCTCCCATTACAGATATTTAAAAACAATCTAGAAACGCTCGGCCGATTTTCATGTAACTCAACCGGTAGTAGCGTATTAACTGTGGTACCAAACATTACCGTAACAAAGGCCTGCTTATATACCGCACACACCTTTCCATGAGATTTAACTCTACTTAGCCGACGCTGCGGCATAACCCCCTTAGCCAAACGGCCTATAAATAGGCCGTTCACGGAAATAGTTCTTACGAAAAAATTAATTTAACAATTGACAAATTTTATTTGTTAGTTGCAACCTCTGATTCCTTATCTATATTATTAAAAAAACTTAACATGAAATTTTTTATTAACCGCTAAGACGACCAATGTGCTAAAGAATAGAAAATTTAATTCACGCCTAAAGAGGCACCTGACTATTTATAGTATTTTCGGCTAAGGAGAGTAACAAACGAAAAAGTGGTGGAAAATACATGGAAAATATTTAGTTTGGTTTTTATTTAAAAAAAAAAAATTTTTTCGTAAAATTTTTTTTCCGTTTACCTGAAACAGCGGACGAAAGTCAAAAATATAGATTTTTGTCGAAGTTGTTTCTTTTCAGGTCGAGATTTCGACTAAACTCAAATACAAAATGAACTCGAACATTTATGGAATTAACGTAGATTTGCTAAAAAGATCCAAAACTGTTTTCCGTTTTAAAAAATCTCCATCCGTTTGGCTATTAATCACGATTAAATCGAACAGCCTATTTATAGTCTGTTCGGCTAAGGAGAGTTAACATGTCAGTCCGGTTCATGTGGTAAACTTATTATTAAGAATTTGGCAGGGTAATAATCCGAAAATAGAGCCCGATGGGGTTTTTTCGATTGGCAAAAAATACGTAACAAATGTCGTGGTCTATGAAGGCCTCATTATAGCTGCTTGCTCAGACGGTCACGTTAGAACATGGAACTTGGAACAACCTCCAGCAGCTATTGATCAACCAGATTGGGTTCAAAATTGTTTTATCATCTGAATATAGAAACCGAGTTATAAATAAGTTGCCCATTTAACCCTTGAATACATGTTTTTAATTTCTTTTTATTTGTGAAATTCTGAAACGAAAATTAACATAGAGTGATCAATTAGAAAACGAAATTTACACAAAATTATAGCGAACAGTGTAGTTAAATTGAATTATTAATACACCACCTACCTGCTTAAACTAACGCTGCTTAAAGTAACACTATTCGCTTAAAGTAACAGTTTTTTTGCGAATAGTGGTAACTTTTTCAACCCACGCACTACCTGCTTAAAGTAACAGTTCCGCTCAAAGTAACAGTTTTTTTTAGGATTTCATTTTATGCTTCAATATTTTTGGGATGTAAAGTATTTTTAGTACATTTCAAAAATATTTTTCATCTGATTAATCATTCAGAACTATTTTTGGTATGAAAAATAATCAAACAAAAAGTATATTGAAAAAGGGGTAGCCATTTTTTGGTCTATAAAATTTTTCTGGGACCATCCAAAAAGTACAAGGTCAAGTTAGTTTATTAAAAGTTAAAAATGAAAATCAAAATCTTGATTAAAGATAAAGTCAGTTTGTTTTAATACCTTTCCCTTGTATTATTAATAATTGATCACATGATGTTTCCAAATTGCGTAATTCTATGACTTCATTTCTGCTTAAAGTAACAAAAAAACTAAACATTACGCAATATTTTTCAAATTGCGTAATTCAAAAGCCTGATTCCGCTTAAAGTAACAGAAAAAAGCCTGATTTCGCTTAAAGTAACACTATCTGAACTTTTTTCGATTTAACCTACGCCCTACCTGCTTAAAGTAACAATTTTTGCTTAAAATAACAATTTTTTGGTTCATTTTGGTGTTACTTTAAGCAGGTAGGTGGTGTAGTTTATTAAACTATCAATAGCAATTAAGCAATTGATTTTATTTAACATTTTACTGGAAAGTTTATAAAAAAATTAAATACAAAGTTTCTATATTTCGAGTTTTGAATCGGAAAGGTATTTTTAAAGGAATTTTTGAGAGACAAAGGCCGATTTAACTTGAATCGGGGTTTGGCATAATTATGTTTTTACAAAATAATATTGAGCTGGCCTGTCGAACTGCCCAGCCAGCTGTCGTGCTGGGAAGGCCAGCTAGCTATTGCCGAGTCTTGAATCACACTTTCGAATCCTAAGTCTGATACAATCCTAGATGTTGCAAAAAAGTCATTTTCTTCGATGATCCTGTACGGTGAAAGTTTAGTTTTGGGAGACGTTGAAGGGACAATTTACATTGTTGGTCTTGTCGATTTTATTACTACTGGAAAAAAGAAAATACACAAAGGTTTGCGAATTGCTGAACATGCATCATTTAGATAAAATCATAAATTTCTAGGAATTGTGACCGGAATAAAAGCATCCATTACAGATGAAAATGGAAATGATTTACTATTTACGTCTTCGGCTGACTTTACAGTTAAGGAAATGTTTCAATTGAAAACCATCAGGAAAATATATCGGATTGTTGGCATCGTTTAATCGTTCGTAAATTTGACCCCCAGTACTTTAGTGGTGAACAACGGATAAAATACAGCGTAATTGGACCCCAGTAATTGTAATTTGACCCCCAGTAATCCTAATTTGACCGCGAGTAATCGTAATTTGACTCCCAGTACTTCAGTGGTAAAGAACGGATAAAATACAGCTTAATTTGACCCCCAGTAATCGTAATTTCATTCCCAGTAATCTTAATTTGACCCCCAAGTAATCGTAATTTGACTCTCAGTAATTTAGTGGTAAATAACGAATAAAATACAGCGTAATTGTACCCCCAGTAATCGTAATTTGACCCCCAGTACTTTAGTGGTAAACAACGGATACAATACAGTACTTTAATTCGATAGGAAAAGTATTGAAACGAATTAACAGATTATAGAGCCAGAAAATTTTAACGTTTTACGAAGCATCAATTGTCATAACACGGTGATTGGGATCGATCTTGTTGGTACAGGGGTGGTAGTGGAATTAGTAGAATCCGGAATTGACAGAATTGTGCCTATCATTTCCGGATGCTACCAAATCGACATTCCACCAATATCGGTTCCCACCAATTTGGCTACCACCGACACAGGAGGCCTTGTTATCGTGACAAAAAATGTCGTATTATTTTATGACCTTTTAACAGATAATAATCGACCTTTGTATGAATCGAACTTTAATACCATTTTTACTTCAATGGAACTGGCGTTTAAGGACGAACCATCCCATACGCTCATCATTACTGGCTCAATTGATGGTAAAATCGCCGTTATTAGTGCAAAAACGTAAGTTTCGATGTATAGTACAGTACCGGTGCTCGTACGGATGGTTTGTGGGTTTGTGCAAAAAATAATTAGATATTTTAAAAATGTTTGAACAGGGATAAAAAAAAAGCGCGGGATTGTGGCCTAAGCGGATCGTAATCACAGGAAAATCACAGACGCCATAAAAAAATAAAATGACAAAAACTGAAACGCTGAAATCACGGTGTGATTTCGAGCCCTGGGCCAAAAGCTCTCTTATTTAATGAAATAATATCATGGTTTGGTAATGCTATGAACTTAAACTGACGTCATAATGAGCGTCGATAATGTACTTTAAACTGACGAAACTGTTTTAGGGGAGCAATTGTGGGCAAATCAAGGCTTCATCGAGGAGAAATAAAATGTCTTCTAAATTTTGGAAACGAAGTTTTACTATCAGGAAAAGGGTTTGTAATTGAATTATCTCCCAATAAGGACGTTTTCGATTCTCGAAACAAGCGTGAGTTGTCCTAAAAAGTTCATTGTTGAACATTTTGCGGCATAGTCCATATATTGGGACTAATGAATATAAACGAAAATTAAATTACAAAACTCTCAAAAGGCGACTCCCATGCGTTGAATTTACAAAAATTTTAGGCTAAAAACTTCCAGCCTCTTCTACCATTTTTATATAAAAAATTTGTTGCAAACATATTATCCTAGAAAGCTTACCTTGATGAAATGAATAAAAAAACAGAATATCAAATGTCTAAATTTTCTCGGCATAAATTCTGAAAACTGATAAGTTATCAGTGATAACACAGTTCCTGCTCCAAAATCGTTACGATTTGTGGTTCAAAAAATCGTAACGATTCGGCGCCATGACGTCATTCCGTAACAATTGGGGAGCAGGGACTGTAATTGGTATGTAGCGGTCCGGACCATCCAGTACTGGGCGCATGAACGTTTGAAAAATCTTATTTTTTGCGTTTTATATGCTTTGTCTAAATTTTAGATTAATGATTGCGCCGTCAAACGTTAGGGTTCGGCCATAATTTATGCCGCATAAACAAAGATTTTCTGCCCTTAGCGTGGCTGGGTTTGGCTGACAAAATTGCTTACCAAATTGCATTTTTGTTTTTTTTTATTGTAAGCCAGAAAGGAGAGAGGTCTTTTTGCCGAGAATATCAGAAATAAAGTTTTTTCGGTACACTCGTCTTTTCTACAGGGTGAGGTAATATAGATGCTAAGCCGTTTTTGGTTCGCGAGTGCGCTGAGCGAATATAAGTCACCAAAAAACGGTTTAGCATCTATATTACCTCACCCTGTATAGAGCATTCGAAAAAAGTGTGGCGATTTCAAGTAGATCCCTCGATTCAGCATTTTGTCTGAGAATGTTCCATCAAAATAAGTGGCTTAGAGCTAAAATTTGCGGCCGTATCTCAAAATAGGGCGCGTGCGCGTTTTATAAATCACATTTTTTTGGGTTTTTTAGATGCTTTGTAGGATGTTACGTTAATGAGTCGCGCCGTCAAGAGTGAGCTAAGGAGAGTTAGGAGATGAAGAGAGTTTGAGTACTTAAAAAACGATGAAAAATGCGTAACTTTCCTCCAGATGGGTTCTAGACGACAAAGTGAGGTACTTAACAGTGAGCTA
>SCLG01000524.1:23698-59545 GCA_004367875.1 Oikopleura albicans | reverse complement strand
TTCTTATCTTATCCGTTGCGAACAACCAAAACCAACAGAAAAAAAAAGCAAAAAATTATCTACCCTGCTTAACCTGATCGTAAGCCGTGTGATATTGTCATGGATTTGCTCGCTGGCGCCGTATGCTGTCCTTCAAAATACACACTAACTGTATACCTCGTAAACGATTGCATCGGACGCGAAAACAACAATAATTTTTATTTCATTGTCCACAATTTTTGTTACAAAATAATTTTTTATCAAAAAAATCCTTTTTGTTTTATGATTTATCACTCTTTGTTGATTTACATTACATTGTGTAACAAAATAATAATAAATCGCCTTGACACATGTCCAGAAAATGAGTTCAAGGGTTATGAGTCATGAATTAGGACTCATAAGTCATGACTTATAAGTTATGACTCATAACTTATGACTCATGAATTATGAGTCATAATCTATGACATATCACATGCGGGTTCACACACTGTGCATTAAAAATGTCATATGCCAAACAGTATGTATATTCTCAAAATTCAACAGAAGAAACAAACACATTTTTTTTAACATTTCGCATTTTTTTATTTGACAAACTGATCATTATTCAGGTATAAGTATTTTTTTGTAAGTTTTTGTAAAATTAAATAGTGAAAGGGTAAAACACTAGAAAAAATAAATCATATTACTTTTTTTTACAATTTCAGCAGGTCAGAGTTTAACAATAAACCGATGCCTGAAAATACGAAATATAGCTGTAGCATTGTGGTTAAAATTTGTTTTTTTACATTGTTTGTAAAAAATCACACAAGGAAAGTTTTAATCGAGCCGATAAATTGATGTTAAAAATCCAAGATTTGGGGAAGATTTAAACGAACATTGTGAGGGTTTTTTTTGTTTTCTACTCAAATCACTCACATAACTTGAAAACACGCGCAAAACATTAACCTGAACCACGAAAATCGAAAAATGGCCAAATTTCGAAAAGTTTCAAAAAATTAAAAATCGGGCCTATTTTCCGAAAACCCTCAAATTAACATCGACTGTGGATAAACCAGATATGGCGGTGTAGTCATAATTTTATTTGAATCAATTTACAATCACGACTGTATGGCGCCATCTGTCGATAATAAAATAAAATTATAGAGCGTCCACTTTAGAAATGTCCCAAATTCGTATTCTAGAGTTTTTTTTAATTTGTCATTTTCGAGCTACCGAAATTTCTAGAATACTTATCTGCGACATTTCGACGGCGGACGTTCTATAGTGGCCAGGGTAAAATTTTTATCTGGAGAATTTTCACCGACTGTTAAATAAAAAACATCAATTTGGTAAATGTTGTACAGTGAAGACTGGTGAGGATATATATTTATATCAACATATTGCTCTGATAGTTTTTTTTTACTCAGAAATTAATTAGCAAAATGATTTTTCGGCGCCAAATATTTTAGTTACAATTTTTTTTCCTCAAAAGTTAGTTTGGGAACGCGCAAGAGATTTTGAATTAAACTATTCGACGCCGTTTTTTGGTTGAAATTTCGAAAATTTTATATTCTATAAAAAATGTCTACCATACGACGTCACTATATCTTGTGAGTATCAACAAAATTGATTCGAAAATTAAAAAAAAGATTTTAGGGCATTTTGGAAAAAAAATTTATGAGAAAGTATGTGCTTATTTTTTTAATTATAGCGTATGAATCATAGCTCACAGAATTCATGATTTTTAAATAATAAAAATGATATGGTTTTCTAGAATAAAACTCAAAAATAATTTCTCAGGCAAAAAGCTAAAAAACATAAATGCGAAAAAAAATTAAATATGAATTTTTCAGTCATCCTAAAAGTTAGGATTCTTAACAGATTAATATTTTTTTTCTTTCATGATTTTCCAAAAAACGTCTGTTTTTATGCTGATGACTAAGCCCGAGAAAATTTTTTTTTCTTCAAATTATCAATTTTAGAAATTGAAAGTCATTTTTGAAGATGATTTTTAGGTTATTAACGAAAATATTGCGTCTCATTAGTTGATTTCAAAGTCAAGTGAGTCACTTGAAGTAACAAAACAAAACCATCCTATTCGGCGAAAAAAAAAAAATAAGTTTGAGCGAAAAAAAAACGGGTTCCAAATTGGAAACTTCCAATATGCAGCAAAATAATAGAACGGAACTGACGATGTTTTGACCAGTTTTAGATACGTAGTTTTAGTTGCGGTTTAAACTCAAGGGCTTACAAAATCCGCCGGCGAAATCCCGCGAAATTTTGACTTTAAGGTACTAGGTAGTAATATCTTAAATTTTAAGCGACTGTACAGTATGGGGTAAAATAACGTGATTCTCGCTTTCTCCAATTTTGTATAATTTCTACAATAATAGGCTTAAAAACTATAAAAGCGAGAAGTGCGTTATTATACCTCATACTGTACAAAGCCCAGTGGAATTTTCCTTTTTTGCTCACTATTTTTTCCACTTTTTCAGTTCGACTTTTTATTTCCTTTTTTGCTCAATATTTTTTCACTTTTTCACTTCNCTTTTTAATCATTTTCTTTTGCATCAACAATTACAGATTGGCACATATAAAAAACTAACACAATTGCTCACAGAATATCGTATTTGGCATAGTTTGATTAAGTTTTTCAATGTACAATTGATCATCGTCGACCAGTGGTCGACCAGTGGTCGACCAATGAAGCTTTGTGTGACAAGATTTTTTTTTTGGTGTTTTTGGTGATGCAAGATTGACATTCGCGACGACTCACAAGATAAAAAAAATGGTGTCTCATGGTAGACTTGTGGGACCTAGCAAAACTGGAATAATTTTTTCGAAAATTTTGGAAAATTTTGCGTAGGTTGAAATAGGGTCAATTTTTTTGTTTTCCGATTGGACTCAAATAGAGCTCAAATGAAAGCTGTTGAATCACTGATTCCGAATATATAAAAAAGCTTGGGACACCCTACTGTGAAAGTCTTGCAATTTGCGTTATATTCTTTTGCCCCAGTTTGATACCGAAAACACTATTCTAGAAGTCTTTTGAAAAACCGAACCGAAAATTGATTCCTAGTTAGCTAGTCCCTGGGTGTAAGTCTTGACTGGAATCGTCGTGACTCAAATTGAATCAAACCGTAATAAACGCACAGTATTAGGAACATAATGCACCGTATTTGTAAAGATAATTTGAGGCAGAGCTTGGTTCACTGTTTAATGAAGTTGAAAACTCGAGTTCCTGAATCCGTGGACTGGTTGCTGTACTACCGGTACTTCCTAAAAAGACACGCGTCAATATTATATCAGTAAATATACATGTATGAAAATAATGAAAAAAACGGGTATATAGATTGTTTAACCCTAGTGCACTCCAACAGCGTTCCAGACAAAAAATGTCGGACTGCAATAAACTACAGGAGGTCCAAAATGAATTTTTAAGTTAATTTTTGAGCCTTTAAAACTGCGGGCTTTTGAAGATGTTGATATTATACGTTATAGAAAACACTTATAAAATTATAATCAAATCTAGAAAACTTAGTTATCACGTAAATGTTTCATGAAAATGATGAGTTTGAAAATAAAAAAAATTTCTGAATTCGCTAACGCAATGATTAATTGTCTTTTCAGCCACAATAATTTTTTTCAAACTGATCAATTTCATGAAAAACTGCAGTTATATCCGTGGTACTAATAAAAATCTATTTGAAAAGTTTCATTTTAGGGAGATTAGGGGAGATTAAGGATATCTAGAAAAAAATATTTTTTTAAAGCCATGCACTAAAGCTCAAAAATGAAATATATTTGACACCCAATTTAAATGAGTACTCACTTTTGGCTAGAAGTGAGCGGTTGAAGTGAAACGGGTCACAACAAACCTGGCTGTAATGTCGAGCTCGCTGTCGAATCGGCTTGGGATGTCGGCGTCGAGGTTGACGGCAGTGCGGGTAAGGACGAGTAGGAGCCGGCATATTGTGGGTAGCCCGGATAGGACCCTAAGCCGCCTCGTGATTGGCTGGACGCGTAGGAAGCGGCAGTTGAGGAGGCCCCGTAGGGATACTGATAGGGGTTAACCCCGCCCACCCCATACGGACTCGGATATCCCCCGGATGCTGTCGGAAACCCGGCGGGTCTACTTGTGCCAAAAAGCCCAATCGGATAACTCCCCGGGCACATGCCTTGCGTCGTCAACTCCAAATGTTTATCCTGTTGAAGCCGCTTCATCTTATACCGTTTATTTTGAAACCAAATTTTAACTTGCTGCGAGGTCAGGTTGAGCATTTGGGCCAATTGATCTCGCTCCGGCGCCGATAAATATCGCTGCTGCTTGAATCGACGTTCTAACTCAAACACTTGCGCCTAAAAACATAAATTTTATATTTTATGATCATTTTTGGATTTTTTCTGTTTCGACCTGTGTTCTCTTCGGCCTTTTCTGTGTCTTCGTTTTAAAATAATTTATTTAGCGCCACGAATATAATTAAAATACACCGCTTGGCGGGTTATCTTACTTTTATAAACGCCTAAAAAGCGGTAAGATAACCCAATCTTGGTAAGATAACCCGTCAGGTGGTGTAGTTGACTTTATGTGAATTTTTGTAAACCTAGGTATTTTGTTACCAATTTCATTTAGTTATTTTTTGGAACTGATTTTTAAAATATCAAAAACACTCCTTCTTCCCTTAACGGCCACCCCATATATTTTTATGTTGATTTTTGTTAAAATTACATAAAATCAAACTATTTCTAAAAATCATCAAAATCCAAAACTTATCATTTTTCAATCATTTAAAAAACCGTTTTCTATCATGTTTATTTATTGAATGCTATGATACTTGTAATCATCACAGAGTTAATCCGAAAACCAAAAAAAATCTGCTAAATGAGGGGCGTTGTCAACATATGTGTTTAAGGGTTAGCAAAATTAATGTTATTTGTACATACCTGGCTGAATAAAACGCGTGGTTTCCTTCTGTTTCTAGGTTGCTGTGATTCACTATCATCTCCAGACTCACGACCCGATTGATTACCTTCTGTGTCTTTGTCTTCTGAACATTTTCGATTAGTTTTTTTTAAGTAAACACATACTTGGAGATACGGAAAAAAAGCGATACAATTTTTATGTCTCGCAAATTTGCTGGATGTGTTTTTTATTGGAATAGAATAATGACTTTTTTTACAATTCAACCACAGTTTTTGGTTGTTTTTAACACTGATAACGGACGTCAAAAAACGGTTTTTCGGTCGAAATTTCTCCAAATTACCGGTTTACATCGATTCTAGGGTAAATCGGGGTCGAAGAACACGAATATCAATTTAGTTTTTCAAGTAAAACCACGGTTGACCGATAATTGGCAATTTTTCCCTTAAAAAATTGTTTTTAATAAAATTTTCAAAAGCAAAATCGAGTAAAGGGTGACGTCAATGCACAATGACGATATAACGGTGGAAAAGACTATACCAAGGTAAGTGAACACACCACTCGTTCTCTATCCAATTTCGTTCTTCTGGATTTTACAACTAGAAAACGGGCGGCGCTTTTTGTTACGTCACGCTATTTATCCAAATTCCATTGGTTAGCGGTCAAATTTGAAATTACGATTAATTGTCAAAAACACTAACCAAATTTTTAAGATTTTTTTTTGACCGTTCCGGAAACATAAAATTATAAAATCAAATAATAAAAAATAAATTTTTTTCAGAATTTTCACGTTTTTGGAGTCTCGCCAATAAAATATGATTTAAAAAAAGAGAAATTCTGTCATTTAGAGTCCAGTTTTATTATCACCATTTTAGCTATATATTTAGAATTAAGCTTTTTTATTCTAATTACAGAAGGGTAATAAGCGAACTCTGTTTTGCCAATTAGTTCCTCGTTTAGTGCAAAAGCCAAAAAAAGTATAAATAAATAAGAAAAGCGAGGAACGGGGTTATTTGTACATTGGTTTCGTTGATCAAGTACTTTTCATGACGAAGCGTGCGGCAAATTTTCGTATTTTTCAAATCGACGAAACAAACACAAGAAATTTATGTTTTTTAGTTTTTCGCCAAATGCCGAAAAAACATGCAACATTTTCCTACACCATCATGTTCACAAAGCGTCCAACATGAATTTTTTCCTCATTTTAGAGCCAAATTGACTCATATAGACTATATGTATAGCTCCTCTAGAATATTACAATCAAATTATATTCGAGTGCACATCGATGTGCATATGGCCTACTACATGTATCTCTCGACGTGCATGTTTTTACACCAGGTTTTATCGTTTTTAGCGCCACTTGATTTTTGAAAAATACAAACATTTGAAAAATACAAACATTTGAAAAACGGCATGTGTCAGGGGTCTCTAGGTGTGCTGTTTCGGTTTCCGACAAACGTGCACGTCTAGAGACACATTTGGAAAAAATCGGTCTGAAAAGGTTGCACGTCTAAAGGTATTTACAAATTTTCGTTTTAAAAGCGCACATCTAGAGAGACATGCACATATAGGAAGCGCATATATAGAGACCCCTGACTGTAGCACATATCGATACGGGACTAACAAAATTTTCCCTTTTATACTTTTATTTTGTTCAATTCTGGCCCTCATTATTACAAAAAAACAAAAAAAAAATCTGAAAAAAGATTAACTCACACATTCCAAAAAACTACACGCCGCAAATTCGACCAATTTGGATCATAGAATGTACACATATTTTCAGAAAAAAAAATTATTAAATATTTTGCGGCCGCTGGAATTACCCGACTTGCACAGAAAAAGAAAAACTGGCGACAATTATTTGGCGAAAATGGCGAAAAAAAAAAATAAAAAAAAGTGCTAGAGATGTTGACCTATGGGTTATTATCGCAATTGTTTCACACATTCCGAAAAATTCCAATTTAATTTCGTTTTTCTTGCGCCAACAGAAAAAAAAGCGAAAATCTAATAATTGTGGCTCTCCATTATTTAAAGTTGGTGCTGCACCAGAAAATAAAAGAAAAAAAAGCTAGAATTTTTCTATATTTTTTTTTACCTGCAATTGGTGCCGGGGACATTTCTTTTTTGACACCGTAATCATAATTGTCTGTCAAGTGGGTAAAGTAGGGCCCTGAATTAATGCCCATGTTCAAGTCCATCATACTCATGATTTTTTTTTTTGCTCTCTTTTTTTTCTGAGTTAAAAAAAATACTTTGTTTTTTTTTCTGTAAATTCTGAAACCAAGGCTTATTATAATTCCTAAGTAGATCTAATGAGCTCTCAAAAAACAACCTTGATGGGCTGCTGGCGGACGAGGACCATTTTTTTTTTCGGGTGGGGCCCCCTATCGACCGCATGCGATGATGATTTTTTCCTCTTTTTTTTGTGTCATTTTTTCTCGTTTTTTTTCGCCAAATTACCGTTTTTGCTCGACTCCCACGGTTCCGGGAGAATTCCTGCCAGACACTATGACGGCCGATGACAAAACAAATAAATTATTTAATCAAATAAGGAGGGGATCAAAAAGGGGGTTCTTGATTCGTATCAATGATTTTAAGCCACTTAGGATCACACACAAGGTTTGACAGGCATAGATGATGTCGTCATTTTTTTTTGAGTACCTTGAATTCTCATCGAGGATTTCAGAAATTTACTTCATTGCTAGAGTTCTCCTGAAAAAGGTTCACCTAGTTTTTAAATACTTTTCTTGAAACCAAAATTTTTAACATACTCCATATTGGCCCCTCGTGAAAGCCGTTTGCCGAAAAATGTCTCTCAAACAAGCAAAACTAACCACATTACGCGAATTTTACGGGTTAAAATTTTAATATTTTTTATGACATTTTTTTATGACAATTTTGATAAGTGTGAGGGAAAACAGTAAAACACTGATTTTTTTAATTCGAATTAATATTCATCTATATATTCTCTAAAATGTTCTTTTTTATGTTTTCGGTCCTTGTAAACTTCAGTCCTTATAATCTAAATAAAAATATATCAGAAATCGAGTAAGAAAACTTATGGGAATATTTCGAAAATGTGAATATCTGAAAATTTTCAGACATAAAACTGTTTTCAAACACTATCCTGGATAGACTGATAGTCTATCCAGAATAGAGTCGTATACATATTGCATGTGCGAAATCAAAACGAACAACTTGTAATAAATTTTAACAAACTAAAGACACCAAATGAGTTTTATACGGCTGCAATTAGCCCTTTTTTTCGACAAATGTCGGGAAAACGGCCAAAATTGACCTTTTTAGAGCAATCCCCCAATAGCACTAGTATTTTTGAAAACAAAAAGGGTCCAAATTCGAGTAAGGACTGTACAATTATTTTGTATTGCTGACGAAAATAAATATACAGTCCTTGATTCCATTAGGAGCGCTTCCATAACGGCCGTTTATCCCATAACGGTCTCTTTTTTGTCGAAAAAGTGATTGTCCCATAACGACCGTTTTTTAATAATGTCAAATTGATAAGCTTTTTATTACGACTAGTCCCAAATTAAGCCCATCGCGCTAGTTTGATATCGGCCGTTTACCCCATAACGGCGCCTTTTTTTTCGAAAACCTAAAACGGCCCTCAAAGAAGTAAGGACTGTAATACAAATGTATTCTTTATTTTTTATTGTTGTCTATTGTTGTCTCTAAAAGTTAAAAATCTGACATTTTTTGACGATTGACATTTTTGGGTCTTGGGAAATTGATAAAATACAAAAAAGGTACCATTTGGTACTTGCGTCATTTTTTCGCCCTATGCTGCAAAGGGTGATTCCCACGAAAAAAAAAAGTTTACCTATTCAAAGCTAAAAATGAAACAATAAACGAAAGTATGTTATCAATGGCATTGTTGCACTCTGCCAAAAATATAATCGAAACTGTTATCTGTTCAACGAGCAACATAGAAACGTTGTTTAGAAACTTTGTTTAAAAAAAGACCAATTAATGAATTGAGTAGTCGGATGAACGTCTTTAAAACCGTTAAAAACGGCCTAAAAAAGAAATTTGTTCTGATATGGGGCCGATTGAGGGTCACGCCGCTACTTTTGACTTCCAGCCGAGCAAAGTCTGAGGTGGCAAAATAACAACAACAACATTCACGCCCAGAAATTTTAACTCCCGAGGGTTGGCATGAGACTTGACAAATAAGTCATTTCTTTGATGAAAATTTGTTTGGTTGGTCGGGTGGAAAGGGGTAGAGAAAGGTCATTTTAGCAATTTTTTGTCAAAAAAGGGCCCTTATAATATGGCGTTTTAAGGCTAGAAAACGGACCATCCTGGAAGGTGTGTAATGGGAGTGAGGTACGTTCGCGACCATTTGTGGTCGCGAAAAACCCCCCATTTATGAGTACTTTCACGAACAAATGTGTGGTCGCGAATTCTTGTTAAAAACATGATTTCACGACCAAATGGTCGCGAAATGATGTTTCGGGCGAGGTTTCGTGACCACTGTTTTTAGCTGGAAAAATGATCACGAAACCTTGTTAAAAACAGCATTTCGCGAAGATTTGATCGCGAGACCAAATTTTCAACAGCAATTTGCGACAAAATGTGTGGTCGCGAAAGTACTCATAGACGGGGGTTTTTTCGCGACCAAGAATGGCGACCAAAAACCAACATTTTTAATATTATGCCCGTTAAATTAACGGTAGATTAAATTTATCTACCGCCATTATGGCAACCCCTTTTACTATTAATTTAGATTTTTTGCAATTTAGTTTCTTTCTTTTTTTCAAAAAATTTACAGACGGAAGTATTACGCTGCAACCAGTTCAAAACTTCCGTCGAGGAGTTAAATTTGTTCGCTTTTTTCATTTTTATTTTCAATTTAGTTTCAATTCATCTTTCTAAAGGTCACCGTGTCAGGATTGTAATCGAACACCCCCGCTGTACTGTCGTGTTTTTTTTAAAGAAAAGCATAAAAATAACATAAAAATACATTGGCCTCAGACTGGGATAACATCATTATCTCGTGTCCCCGTCCATATGCTTTGACAAACAGAATTACATAGAAATAAAACGTCGTGACAAATCTTAAGTCGTCATCTTTATGGCCAAAATACGGCCAAAATATTAACATGGGGATCAGTCTGGAAACATGCATTTAAATTTATTCTTTAAAAAAATGCTGCTTTTCTTTCATTAAACAATTGTATTACAGTTTCAAATCAAATTTCAAGCAAAAAGTTTCTTTGTAACCCCTGAACACATGAACTCGATAATTTCCCTTTCTAGCTTTCTATACACAATTTTTAGTTTCAGTCCCGACCTTTTTGATGTGCATGTGGCGTTTCCGAAAAACGTGCACATCAGGGCAGTCGTTTACGGAACGGTTTCTAGTGATAAAGTGAGACAAAAGTCCAATTCCAACAAAAAGGGACGTTGAAGCAAAATCCACAAGTGTGCTGAAATTGCACCAGCCTTGTAATTCGTTTCATGAACTTGTATGTTTGTTAAAATCAACATAGACTATGTTACTATGTTACATAGCAATATCAATTTTAAAGAAACACACTAAGCAATTATGTAATACAAAACAGTAATTTACTCAACAGTATTATTTCAACAGTGATTTTTTGAGCATAACAGATTTAGATGTGCTACGCCACCTATGGGATTTTAACTTGGAAGTCGGGTTTTCCTTGAAATCTAATCTACCCTATTTTAGATGATACTAGTTTAGTAAACGAGAAATAAATCGTAGAATTCATCTGAATTCGTTTTGTACTCTGCCATCGGAAAACTGATAAAAAAATTTCCATTCTTTCTGGAGCTGCGAGTTCAATTTATTCAGTTCTTTTAACTGATTATTGATATTTTTTTATGCCTTATCGAATAGATATAATAATATTTTTTTTGCGTAGTCAAGAGTATGGCGCCCGTGGAAATTGCTCCGTTAAAATTGGGAGTGGGGTACTTTGGCGACCAATTTTATGGGTCGTCAGATCACTTTCAAAGTTTGACCATGGGATTCAGGATCTTTCACTGAGCAAAAAAAATTCCTTACGAAAAATTCCTAACTTTAACTCTTAGAGGCAAAAATGAAGAGAACCCACTTTTTTCACATTTTATTCCAAGTTGAACGAAACGTATAATCTATTTTTTTCTTATTCCCTTTGGTACTAATTTAAGCCCGGACCGCGGGCACCCTAGTTAACAGATCAAAAAAAAAAAATTCAAAAATAAAGAAAAAATGGGTGAACGATAAGCTTTAATTTTGCGGAGTTATCTTGCAACTTTTGCATGAACAAAAAAAACTGAAGGAGAGATGGAAAGAAACTGCAGGATAACGGCGCATTGCTAAACATACAAAGAAAGGTATTCCCAGTGAATACAAAATAACTATAATATAACAGAACGAAGGGGAGAAAACTGCAAAAAACGGATGGCAACATAACAGAGCAGGAGTGTGTTTTGCGAAAGTTAACCCTTGACCCAATAATATGGATAATTGACGAGTCCAACATGTGTATTTTAATAAAATTTCATGACAATAAAATTCAACATAGACTGATCAATATACGACTATTCTTATAGCAAACATACGGCAAACAAAAACAATAATAACAGGGGGGATCAGCCTGGAAAACATGCATTTTAATCTATTATTTTTTTCTGATTTGCAATCTGTCTGGGCACATTTATTCATTTTTGACTGATTGTTGATATTTTTATGCGTTATCGAAAAGATATAATTATATACTTTTTTTTTCGCGAAGTCAAGAGACCCAAAAAATCAGCAAAAAAAAACAAAGAAAAGAGAAAGTGAACAAGTAAATCGTCTGCTCGTGGCCAAAGATCAACAAACTATTGACGACATAAACAAAATGGTGATTTAACTCCTATCTGGCGAATTAATCTCGTTTACCATTTCTTCCACTATCATCTTTTTATCGTCATGCGCTGGAAAACACGGTCCATGCCAAATATTGAACCAATATTTCTCACACTAATACCGTGTGGGTCACCATCCCAGAATGATCAGCAAGAGAAAAAAAAAGTTGATACTGCATTACAATCTTAATGCTGCGATTATTTGCACTGTTTGTTTAGCTAAGAGGGGCTCATCGGGATCGAATCAACGCCCGACGCCCTTATCGGGAGTCACTCAAACATGATGAAATGTATAGTTGTTAGATGTGACCCTATGCAGTGTTTCTTGGAAGTCATTTTTTAATGGTCAACCAATCCAGTGAACTGATGCTTCATGCATAGCGCCATCAAGTGACGGGTAAATTTAAAAACACCGCGATTAATTTTAATGGTCGACAAATATATACAGTCAGGGGTCTCTAGACTCTAGAGTCTAGAGGTGCATGTCTCTCTAGATGTGCGTTTTTCAGGAAAATTTGTAAACACCTCTAGATGTGCGCCTTTTTTGGGACCGATCTTTTTCCGAATTTATTTTTAGATGTGCACTTTTTTTACATAAATAAAAGAACCGGTCAAACTGAAAATCTAAAATGCGAACCCGGAAAGTCGCTTTGTTGAATTAAGTTTTTATTATTTTTTTATATATTCCAAAATGTGCTGTTAGAGTATAGAAATGCTTACGAGTGCCCAGGAGCATGGGTGCGAACCCAGTATCTACTTTGTTTTTTCAATCTAGGTGGCGCGGCGGAGTAGTGTCATTTTCATCCTACCTTGCCTAATCTACAACAGCGCCATCTGTATAACGAAAAAGTCCAATAACGGTCTTGAATTATTTACTTTTACTATGAGTATTTAATTTTTAAACGGTCGTTATGGGAGTAAGGACTGTACTGGTTAAAATTTGTTACTAAGATATTTTGAATTATATTGTTATTGATATGGTAAAATTTGAAATTTAATTTTTTCTACCACAAACATTCGTTTGTTTGGATCATAAAAAAGTATTTGACCTTCAATTTCTGTTCTAGATGATTTTGTTTGTTTTGTTTATATCATTTCCAAACAAGCAATAAAAAAATGAACACACAATTACAAATACTTCTACCGATTGTGATCTGTCAATCCATATTATGATTTTTTTTTCTTTTTTTTTATCCAAAACTCAAAAAAATAATGTTTTACGTCAAAATGTGGGATTGTTATTCTTGTTCAATTGCCTTTTATTGCTTCAATATTAAAGCGACAGTTTTAATTTTTTTTTTTGATTTTTTGTTGTCTTAAGTCAACAATTACGAACCGATTGGGAAAAAGGCAATCGGGGTCTTTTTTTGTGTTTTAATAACAATATGTTACAGTGATTGATTCGGAAACAGGAGGCTTTTTTGGCTCGCGAATTTGAGAAAAAAAAAGACAAAATTTGGTCAAACAGACATTTTCAAGTGGCCCCCAAGAGCAACACAAACCACATGCCGCTTTTATTAATGAACCGCTTTTTTCCATGATTTTGTGTTTTTGTGCGTTTTATCCAGACCATATTGCTTCGAGACCAAGCTGGACCATTTTCAGTACAGATCTCACTCCCATAACGGACGTTTATCTCGAATTAACATCACAAAAGGACCTAGATTTTTTTCGATAACCGAAAACTTCCCTTTTGGGAATAGGGACTGTATTCAAACTGGGTTTCACCATATAATACAGATTTTGTTTTTTGTCGTAATGAGATTTCATGAAACCAATCAACTACCCGACAAACGTGTGAAAACCGCTAGACTGACCCATAATGACTTCAGGGGTTAAGATTTTTATTTAAAAAAATTAAGAAATGTATTCAAATTACTGATGACAGTTTAGTCCTCAACTGCGTGATGTGAAATTAGGTACATAACTAAGTAGGACGTAGGCGGAAACCATTAAAAACCTTATAACGGCTCAGATGACGTACACCACCTACCTGCTTAAAGTAACAGTCACCACTTAAAGTAACTGTTTTTTGCCATTTTTGAGTTTCCTTTATACAGGTAGGCGGAACTGTTACTCTAAGCAAGTAGTGCGTAGGCGGAAAAATTGACTGTTACCTTAAGCAGGTAAGAGGTGTATACTAATATATTAGGATTTCAAATTTGAAGTCACAAAATATAATTTCAAGATATCTCCTCTTTTATCATGTTCTCAAAAAATGTAACATTTATGCGGGTGGTGTATCGCATTTGATTTATAGTGTTTTAAGTAATTGGCATATTCGATTTTCGTCAAAAAAAAGTCAAAAGAAAAAAAAAGTTAAAATTCTAGTGCAAGGAAGCGATCTGAAATCGAATCTTGATAAATTGATCATTGGTTAATGCTCATGTTTTACCGGTTGGTTGTGATTGGGTTTCGCCTAATTTTCAAACTGTTCGATTTTTTTTTCGCGTAGTCGGTGAGGAACAGTAGAGTATAATTTACTGATGGATCGAGTAAAGTCAAAAAAAAAGTAAGAAAAAAATAAAATAAATGTAGTCATTCAATACGCTAATTTTGAATTGTTGTCGTATAATTTCAAAGGACCTGGCAAAGCTTGGGAGCTTTAACCAAACGTACCAATAACAGATTTTCCTCAAAAAAAAAAGTGCGAAAAAAAAGAAAAAAAAAGAAGTGTGAAAAATGGTTAAACCCGGAATTAGCGTTTGGATTCGGGAATGGCATATTTGTTTCGACGCTCGGGCCAAATCTCAAATCTGGCATCTCACGGTTAAAAAAAGTAAAAAACCGGTTGATATTGAAAACCCGGACACAGATGTTGGCGGGCGGTGTATATATATTTTTTTTTTTGGAAAGTTGCACCTTGAACGTGAGCGGCAAGTTTTTTGGACACCATAAAATGTTAAAACGAAATAAAATGTTAAATTAAAAAGGAAAAGAATGTAGTGAAACTGGAGAAGTTATAATAGCCCCTACTTTGTTGAAAGTCTTTACAAAGTACTTCTCTTCAAAAAGTACTTATATTAATCAGCTTCATGTCATGAGATATTTTTTTTTTGTCGGGCCTCTAAGAAAGCAACGAAACAGGGATTTAAGTTAGGTGGCAAAAACGGGAACTAAGTACACCACCTGACCAGTTATCTTGGTCCGCTGAAAAAGTATTATAATAATCGGTACGATAAGTGGAAATCGCGATAAGTTTTGGTCTAATAAGTGTTAAAATAACTGGTTAGGGGGTGTATTAAAGCAATTAAAATCTTTTAATCGATTTTTGCAAGTCTAGTGAATAGTTGTTAGAAAAATGACCCTTTTTTTGCGGTTTACCGAGACTGATCGAAATCACTTATTCTATGTTGATTTTCAATGTCATTTCACTGAATAAAACCAAACATTGAAAAAGTTCCGTTTTTCAACCGGGTTCAACAAACGTCCGGGGGTCGTACTTGGGGTTAAAATTGCTTCAAGCCCCTGTTTATCAAATCAAGTACGCGTCTACCGTATGGGGACGCTCAGACTGCAACGGTGACGCCAGAATAACGTTTCAAAAAATAGTAAAATTGTTCAAAGCCTTGCAGTCGGAACGTCCCCATACGGTATATCGCATGCGAGTTAACCGCTCCACGTTGCAAATAAAAAAATACTAAGTTTACTTGAATTTTGCCTCTCCAAGAATCATGTTCAAAAAAGCACTTCCCCTCAAAACCCCCTGTCCCGTTAGTGACACGCACTAAACGGATTTGATTCTTCAAACAAATTGATGCTTTTTGCAAAAAGCGTCTTCAAGTCGAGTGTATAGATGTGAAAATGAATTAGACTGTTATGAAACACACTTATACTGAGTAAGAGCTCTTGTTACGATAATATTTTATTGAGAGAACTCTTGTCACAAACGCTTCAAACACTTTTACACGCTTCAAATCAACAATCGAAAAAAAAAATGGTTCAACTCTAACTCCTCGCCGCTACCAATTTTGAAACCACCCGACGCGTGCATTCCACTTGGAACCCTTATTCAAAAACGGCCCAAGAAAATTGGTAAGAATACAGTTTCGTAACATTACCAGAAGCATACAAAAAACATATCTAGAACTCCTACTGTAACACTACTAACACTTTTTATGGACGTTAACTCCTGAGGCTCCCGACCTGTGCCACGGTTTTCACTTATTACGTGAATAGCTGGAGATTTAGAAAAGTTATTCTTAATGAAATTTTTGTATTCGGTTGTTATGCCTATCACGGTTAGTTTTGCTAAAAATCAACAATCGAAAAAAAAATGGTTCCACTCTAACTCCTCGCCGCTACCAATTTTGAAACCACCCGACGCGTGCATTCCACTTAGAACCCTCATTCAAAAACGGCCCAAGAAAATCGGTAAGAATACAGTTTCGTAACATTACCAGAAACATACCGTATGGCCCATACTGTATGGGGTCGCTCAGACTGCAAGCCTTTAAGCAAATTTCTTATAATTTTCAAGGCTATTATGACGTCACCTTCGCAGTCTGAGCGTCCCCATACGGTACAAAAACATATCTCGTAATAATACTGTAGAACTCCTACTGTAACACTACACACATTTTTTTTCTGGATTTTAACTCCTGAGCTCCCGACAGTGCCATGTAGCACTGGTTTCACTTATTACGCGAATAGCTGGAGATTGAGAAATCATATCAGTAATGGCATTTTTGTAATCGGTTGATATGCCGATCACGGTTTTTTTTTGGATACGATAAATTTCCGATTGACCGGAAACATCAATGGTTTAACGGTTTTATAATTTGGGTTCGACACTTATTTGAGTTCGACCCTTATTTGAGTTCGACTCGACCCTTTTTGGGCCTCCACTTCACGTGTGTAGATCTGAATTTACTGTATGGGGACTCTCAGACTGTGAGGTTTTGAGCAATTTTCCTATGACTTGTAACGCTATTCTGACGTCACCCTCACAGTCTGACACCATACGGTAAAAACGAAAAATCTAAATTATACTAATTGCAGATTTTGGTGCAAAATCAACCGGAAGTCAAAAACACTAGTTAGTGATCAAGAGCACTTTTTTTATGCTTGAACTCAATAATCTCAAAAAATGGTTCTCTCGCCGCGACTACCAATTTTAAAACCACCCGCATTTCGCATGAAAAGTACTTGAGCTTGTGGTTGTAGCGATTTTTGTGCAAAATACATCTGATAAGGCGCCAAGTGACAGAAAAAAAAAACGCAAAAAAAAAACAAACATACAAATAAAAACCATAATGTTTTAGAGATTTGTGACACAAAAAACAACATGTTTCATATTTTGACCAAAAATAAGAAAAAAGAAAAACTACGTCGAAACAGTACTTTATCCACTTAAAAATTCGAGTCTGACTTCGACAGAAATAATGACTAGTTATTGCCCGATTACGTCCATATCTTTTGCTGGACCGGGATTCTTTAACTCGTCGACGGCCTGTATCGAAATCATGTAAGTAAAAACTCAGAAGAACAAAACGGGCCATCCAGAGATCGGCACTCGGGTTTCCCGACTCGGGTTAAGTCGGGTATTACCCGTACCCGACTCGACCATCCACATCAAATAAACTCGGACGTTTTTGAATCACAAATACGAAAATATATACTTCTCCGAAATCTAGATATGGGAGAAGTATATTATCCTTTGCAATTTTCAACTTATCGTCGATTTTATTATTCTTTCAGATACAACGTTTTAGATAATAATAAATTATGTACAATGAATTATTTTTATATCTAGCTGAAATCTTGCTCCGATAAACTTATCTTCAAATTCGCGCGCTTATTGGACGCTGGTTTAAATGGCGGCCGCTGATTGGCTCTATAAACCTACGGGCCTCGTGCGAGAACATTAGCTAGATATAAAAACAAGTCATGGTATAAAAATTATAACCAAATTTGTTGCTTGTTTTCATTTATCACAACCGGTTCTCCGTTCATTTATAAATGTATGTTAAAATAAAAATATCGACCCGAATTTGTCGAATATCAGGTAGCAATCTCGTTTTCTGTTACTGCAAAAACAGGATTTCCTCGTAATTTCAAAGAAAACAATAATTTCAAATTTTGCACCAATAAGACCAGCAAAAAAAATGGTGGAAAAGTTGTACCTTATCCACTTGAAAATTCGAGTACCATTGCTAAGGAAGCACTTGTACTTCCAAGAAAACATTGTTTTTACAAAAAATCAACGCCGGACCGCTTGGGGGCCCTAATTATATTTTTCTTTCTTTCGGTGTAATCTTATCATCCAAAATATATGGCGAAAAAGCGCGGTTAGATTTGAAGGCGAAAAAATCTGCCGAACTGCCACTTGGGACGAAATGCAAAATAAACGATTTTTGTCCCTTTTTTTTCAAAAAAAAAAGAAAAAAAAATGGAGTAAAGGCGATGATATCGTTAAGTGTTCCAGATATCATTCCGCACTAATTTTTGATAATGAGTGTATTTTTCATCAAACGCCTCAAACCGTTATTTCAAGTGCTCAGCCGATATAGCTGCATTTTGGCCATTCTGAAAAAAAACCAAATTGCGTGGCAAAAAATTAAACGAATATTACGTACGAAAAATCATAAAATTTACAGTGTGGTGGTGCTAAAACTGACGCTGCGAAACAAAAAAGCCTTGAAAATGATACTAAAATTTCCTAAAGCGCGTCAATTTAAGCATCGACACCGGGTTAATGAAATTTGTTCTATTTGATATGTATTATTATGTTTTTTTATTAATAAAAATTTACGTACAAACATTTTAACCCTAGAATGAAGATTTTCATTAGTTTTGCGTTTCAACTTTTGCGTTCAAATACGGATCGTAAGAATAAAATTTTGGGAGCAATTATGAGCAGGGCTCGGTTTTGCCGCTTTTGCCGAGCCAACGAAAATTTTAATGGTAGCAAGCCGAGCCGAGCAAGGAAATTTCAAGAAGGCCCGAGCCAGTCAAAAAGAGCCAGTTGTGCCGAGCCCTGATTATGAGTCCATTTTTCGGCAACGAGTTAATTACATTTTTCTGATTATTTTAATTATATTTTTGATTATATTTCAGATCAACTGATATGCAGTATGGGGTAAAATAACGCGTTTCTCGCTTTCTCAAACCTTGTATTTTACTAGGCTTAAAAACTAGAAAAGGGAGAAACGCGTTATTATACCTCATACTGTGGGTCCATTCAAAACCATTCTAAAAAAAAACAAGGAAAAAATTAAAACTGGAAAAAACGTAATATTATGCACAAAAAGAACATTTCATGAAATAAAAAAAAAACGGAGGATGCGCAATATGTTCGCATTGGTAAATTTGCACCACATCACCAACCGGTGTAGTAAACTTTAATATTTTAGCTTTCTTTTTTTATGCCCCCGTTTTTGGCATCAAACCTGACATGCATCGACTGTGCTAGTTTTCTTTAATTATCAAATTCGCAATCATTTTTTTTTTATTTTTCCTTTTATTCTAAAGAAATGTTTGATGATGGTGGAGGTGTACCACACTATCCCACACACCACCAAGAAAAAAAAACGAGAGAAAAAAAAATACGTTTTTTAAAGGCGCCCGCAAAAATGCACCGTATTTGTAACCAACTCGACTTTTTTTTTACTTTTTGCTCGAACCAACCGGTCATGTTTTAATGGAATTAAAGGACAGAGACAGGACACAAGTCGAGCATAACTCTGTAGTCACGCTTAATGATTAATGAGTCAAGAACAAAAAAAAAACTGTAAAAAATTTTTTGTTGAAAGTGAATGTGTTTTTGTCAACGGGCAGAAAAAGACTGAGCACTAGACCCGATTTCCGCATTATTTAAAAATGTTATGTATATGGTCACGTTTTCAAAAAATTAAACACCTTTTTAAGAAAATGCCGCCGAATATATCCGATTAAAAAGAAAATTAAAAAATTGTACTTGATGCGGTTAACCGTAAAAATGAACCGTCAAAGTTAACCGTAAAAGCTAACCGTCAAAAAGTACCTCTATAACATGCTACATTATCATAATAACTACATTACGTGAAATAACTATTGTAATCTCTAATAAATCGTTTAGGACATATAAATCTATCCAAAAACGATTCGAAAACCGATCCTCATTTGGAGCAGTAATATTTCTTTCCAAAAAATGACCTTAATTTAACGACAGCAAGGCTTGTTTAAGGCGCAGCCTGAAAAGGTCGAATTAGAAAATGTCAAAAATGGCTGAAAAAGCTGAAACCTGAAAAGGTCGAAACTCTGAAATTGTCGAGACCTGAAAAGTGTTTCGACCTTTTCAGCTTTCGACCACTTTCAGCCATTTTCGACCTTTTCAGAGTTTCGACCTTTTCCGTATTCGATCTTCTCGGGCTTTTAGATTATTGTTATTAATCATAGACTATAATTTATAGCCTAAAAATTATAGCCTATAATGGGTAATGTTTTCCGCCCTATAATAGTTTTTGTGAGTACAACTGTGGGTCACAAATCTTAAAAGTGTCGCCGTATTTGGCGCTTAACTACCACTTAATAATTTGCCAATGAGAAAAGAAACACAAAAGAAGAAGTGAATAAAAAATGAAAACCATCGTGTCTTTAAAAATCATTCACTTTCCCTGCCTATTAGCGACACGTGTTTGAAAAAATGAATATAATGGGGAATGAGGTGTTTCAAACACCGTGTTTGGTAAAAAGCTAACCGTAATGGGGAAATTCGATTTTTACAAGTTAAAAGTTTTAACATAAACTCATATTTTCCGCAATTGTTTTTTGTATTTTTTTTTCAATTTTCTAACCAGATTCCCTTTTAAGGTTCTACGGCGGTAGTCCAATTCTGGGTCGCTTTTCAAAAAATTCCAATTCTGGGACGCTTTTTTTCCCAAAAAAATTATAAGTTAAATTTTTGGGTCCATTTTTGGGTCGCATTTTACCTCAATTCTGGGTCGAAAGTCCAATTCTGGGTCCAAACGGGACTTTGAGTGAAAATTGCAAAGCTACCCAGAATTGGACTACCCCTGTATACTATACAGTCAAAAAGGCCATTTTTGGTCGTTTCTACCAACAGAGTCTGCTGGTTATATTCCTGTTTGCACTTTTTGTTCGATACCAAAACGGTCGGGTAAAAACGGGACTTATTTGGGATCAAGAAACATACACACACGTACGTATACGCGCGCCGTGAATAAGAGCTGTGTAGAGCCTCTCAAGAAAATCACCAAAAAGGGGGGAGAGAGAGTAGTAGTATTTAATGGATTTGAGTGAGGACATTATTGCGTCATGTACTGACAAAAAGTGTGTTTTAGGTTGAGCCTTAGTTTGTATTTCTGGGTGGTACTGTCTAATCCGAACAGAGTGCTCTCTCGACGATACAACAGAGAGGGAGTAAGTGGCCGAGAGAGAAAGAGAAAAAAGAGGGGCAAAATCAGAAAAAAGGGAGCAAAAAAACGTACTCTCGGCTAGGGTGTCCGCGGTTAAAATTGGGGGTCTTCAAATCACTTTATAAACTTAAAGCTTAAAAAGTTTGCGCAACTGATTCAATATTTTTATCTGAGTGAAACAATTTCAGTACGAGAAATTCCTAAATTTAACTCTTAGAGTTCGAAATGGGCCAAAAACGACCCTTTTTTAGAAATTTGTTTTTCTGGAACTTAAGCGCTTGGAAAAAATGTCATTACAAAAAATTCCGAATTTTAACTCTGAGAGGTCGAAATGGGCAAAAAACGACTTTTTTTTTTTAAAAGTTCTTTTTCTAGAATTCTAGCATTTGAAATTCGCTAGTTTTTTTTTGTATATCAAGCTCGACTACAGTGCTGTTATTTAATGAAAAAATAAAATAAAAAACAATAGGCGAAACTGCGGACACCCTACTGTCGTCTATACCACTCACGCTCACTAACTCAACAGTCTCATTATATGGGGCGTTTGTGTAAGAAATGAATTCAAAAGGGTGCACGCCTCTTAAAGCACTTAGTTCGCGTATCCTACCTTCACCTTGGAACACCTGGTAAGAAAAAAATGGTGGAGCATAAAGCAAAGTATACCCATGCTCCACCAACTCAATAGACGTAAAAATTCCAAACCTGAGTAACAATAGGAACTGCCACTCCTTTGCTGCATTATTAATCAAAGGGGGCACCCTCGATAGGGGCGGCCCGCATTACGCAACGTTTTCTCGGGCACTTTTATTCCATTCGCACATTTTGTGCAAAGTGAGGAAAAGTGAGTCAGCCGGACGGCTCATTTGGAATGTTCGTTTCGTAAATACGTTTCTTACCCCCCTCTTGAGAGAGTGATTTTTTACACGCAAAATATTTCCATTGAAGTTTTTCCTCTAAAAGTGTGAGACCAGGAGAAAAGTTTCGATCAGTTAACAAGTTGTATTTTGAAAACTACCGTGTGGTCCAACAATGAATGAGCCAGAACAAATTTTTTACACGCACTTTTTATGATGAAACTATATAAGTGCGTGCTCAATTTTTGTCCGGTTGATTCATTGTTGGACCACCCAGTATACATCGGTTGATAATTTAGTTATTAGCGGCTGTTACCACAGATAAAAGACTTTTATAGCCAAATTCCAAAACAAGTATTAAAAATACATTAAAAACTACGTTTTTGTCCATGATAGGTTTAAAAGCGATATTTAAACCCCATTTTTAATGAAAGCGGGTCAAACTTGACCATATAAAGTCATATTTATCCGCTTTCATCTGTAATGCACGTTATGTGATCAAAATATATAGCACTTATGGGCGCACGAGTTATTGCGCAACGTCTGGTCATTTTTATGCAATCGTTTTTATCTCTGAATTGTAACAAAAAGGGGGGTATCAGAGTGGGGGTCCATTTGGAATGTTCGTTTCATAAATACGTCCAAAGAGAAAGTTTTTTTTTTGCTTCTAATCTTCGGGCGCATTTGAGATCGGGTGCGGTTAATTATTACGTCATTAACTGAACCACTGATGATTAGAGTCCGAATAATAAAATGAAAAAAAAAGTGTGCAGCTCTGGGTTAACTGTGGCTGGGCTGCTGCTGATGATAATTACGAAAATGGCCACATTCCGACAAATGACAATTGCGAATAATGAGCGTCACGTGATCCGAAAATGGCGGATGGATCTCAAGTGGACACAGCTCAACACACACTTGACCTCTCAATAGGGAAGTTTCAGTAATGTGAACACACGGTACCCCCGGCCTGACTTAGATGATCGCTTATATCACCTAATACCGGCCTCAAATGTTCAACTAAGCTATGCGCTAAATCATCCAAACAATGACGATAGTGGTTAGATGAACGCAAATAATAACCCCCGGGATTGACCTCGGCTCACGACGACTCACGANAAATAGCATACGTTTAAAATCAGTATTATGACATTCAACTTTTATACATTAACTGTAATGTTTGGGCACAATAAATAAATTTGACCTTTTTATGAAAATCTGACATTTTTTGAAATTCTGACTTTTTTTATGAAAATATGATTTTTTTTGAAATTTTGACTTTTTTTTGAAAATTTGTCTTTTTAGTAAATTTTGACTTCTTAATAAAAATTCTAAATATTGCGACCAAAAAGTGTAATAAAACTTTCAAACGCATTTTAACTCTGTGTCTTTCGTGTTGAAAATATTAACTCCCAGAGGTAAATTCGTGCAAATGTTTACTAATCGGTCTAAAATGCCGAAAATTGAAGAAAAACGATGAAATTTCCAAAATCCCCGATAGACGCGTCTAACCAAATTTTCTGAAGAAAATTTTCGAAAAAAAATCGGAGATTATTTTTCTTTGAAAAATTACACAATCTCGATTTTTGTCTTAGTTGATTATTTTTTTTTTTGATTATTTTAACTCTTAAACAACAATATGACTGGTTAAACCATATAATGAAAAACTGGAAGGCATAATTCCAATAATCAACTAGGGTACTCAGTTTGATTCACTTGCAAAAACTATCCGACTGTCCTTTCAAGTGGGAATAAGCCTCAACCACTCGAACCTAATTTTTACCACTCAACCCTCTGAATGAAGAATTAATAACGCACCTTTAATTATTAATTATTATAATTTACTGACCTATTGCGACAACGAACCCTCTTGTCGAAAACATAACAGCCGTTTTGTCGACAAAAAAAAGAAAGAAAAAACACTTACGTCAACGAGCAGCAAAAATTGGATATCAAAATATACTCCATACTCAAGACGACAAACGCCCATTTTAGAAACAACTTCAAAATCCTGCCACAAATTAATTGTGAAAAACATCACTGATATTAGTAAAAATTATTAGCATGCTGAATCCTGTTTACACGGTTTTTCAGCATCATCACGACATTTAAAGTGCATCCATACGGTACTTGGAATAATTTTTTTGAAGTTTTTTTTGCTAATTATTTTATAATTCTTATACATTATTAACAATAACGTTGTAAAGAAGGTAAATAGAAATTTTCAGTATGGGGTAAAATAACGTGCTTCTCGCTTTCTCAAATTTTGTGTTCTAATAGGCTTAAAAACTAGAAAACCGAGAAGCGCGTTATTATACCTCATATGTAATTTCGAAAAAATATTGTTTATTAAATTTATTTATGTTGTATACATAAAATGTTGGCGCGTGTTAATGTATTTGTCAGTCATTAAAAATATAAATTACGGTTTTACACTAAAATAATTTAATCGATATTTAACTTATAGTTATTTTTAAATGTTTTTTGACAAATACGGTGTGGTCAAACAATTAATCACACAGAGAACATTTTTACACGCACTTTTTTATGCTCCAACAATATAAAACTGCGTGCGGAAATTTGCCTTGGCCGATTCATTGTTGGACCACACAGTATATTTCATTAGTTTTATCCACAATTTGTTTTTTTTTTTGATGAAAAAAGCAAGAACTAAACTAGGAATAAAAGTCGAAAAAAATATCAAACGTCCAAAACTTGTAGGCGAAAAAAAATTGATAAAAAAAAAATCATTCGTAAACTGTACTATTTGACTTTGGCGACATTGTTTTGACGTTTTCTCGACAGTTGCAACTCAACCGACCGATTGTTCCAAAATGTCAAATTAAAAATTCGGAACTGTTCGATTTTTAAGCGGTTCCAGCTGGGGCATAGTAACCAAAAAAAAAAGCGAATAAAATATAAAATGTTTTGAGACTTACCTCCGTTTTCGGACAATCTCTCTTGTTTCGTACTTCCAGTTTCTTCGTTAATCTCATTTTTCGTGTCGTTTAAAAGGGTTATTTCTTGAATTTTCGGGCTTGAAGAGGACGCCGTATTTTCAACATTTGAGTTATCGGTCGGAAATGCGCTCGGGGTTGTTTCAAAGGAAAGGGACGTTGAGGCCGAGGTCGGGAATGTTTCGTACCCGGACGGGTAGCTCGAGGCGGCATTACTGTAATTGTAAAAGCCCATCGAGTACAAACTCGCGTCCCTATCCCCGCCCTGTCCCGAGCTAATCAAGTCCTTGACCGTAAACGGATGTCCGGGAATGCCGATTCCGCCCGCTGCGGCCGCCGCAGCAGCCGCCGCCGCCGCAGCCCCCGCCGCACCCGCGGAGAACATGCTCGGCTGGAGATCGGCTGCAGCAAGGTGGTTGTCTCGTTGCGCACTAATCGTTGCAAAATTCAAATTTCGTATTTTTTTTTCTCTCTGGTTTATTTCTTCTTTGTGTGTTTTTTTTAATCGCCAAAAAATCAAATTTATTTTCGGGTTTTTTTTTTGATTTATTTTCGATGAGACAATAAATTAGAAGCTTTCAAGTGGTGATCTCTTAATTAGGAATGACCGTTTGGTTGAGAGGTATCTCTTAATGGGGTCTTGGTTGGCGCACAAGGCTCTTGGTCCTTAGTTGGTATGTGTCGTATGCTCTGTTCTCCCTGCGGCCGGAGTGAAAATGCAAAAGCCACTCATCGCCTAGAGCTGAGCGCACCATTGAGTGGCGAGCGCACCAACCGACCGGTTGCATTCACTTTAAAAACGAGACCTGGTGCAACTTCTCCAACACCAAACCTGCGCGCTCCGACACACTCCGATCACATCCGCACGGCCTCGCCCCCCTCCCACTGACTCATCGATTTTTGGCGCTTTTTACGAATGGATTTCAAAAAAAAATCATGTTTTTTTGTGTTATACGTGAGAAAAATCAAGTAAATTATTTTGCAGGCGAATTATTTTAATCCTGCAGAAAAAAAAACAATATTTTTGGCAAATTTCAATTATCGGTTAATGAGAGAAGCGAAAGCAAAAATCTCAAAAATCCCAGCACCCCATAAAAACTGTTTTGATTAACGAAAATAATATAGTCCTTACTTCTTTTTGGGACGTTTTCGGTTCTCGAAAAGAGCGCCCGAAAAAAAGCATCGTCACAAAAAGGATCATTTTTCTATTAGAATGGTCCCATTTTACCCAAAAAGGAGCAATCGTCCCAAAAAGGAGTAAGGACTGTAGTCGTAAAATAGGATTCCAAATGCCGCTCAGGCCGAAATGACCATTTTTGGACCTTTTAGCAACATTTCACCGAAAAGAAGAAAATGCAAATCAGAAATAAAAACCGGAATTGTTTGACTCCCGAAGTTAAAAGCTGCGAATCAGTGCCATATTATTTTATAAGCGTCCGGTATGCAAGGGTTAAAACTTCCAACGAGAAAAATTCCTGTCCTACAAGAATACAAGAACGACGACAACGGTATACCAGTTCGGGCGGCCCGGGCTCCGGCGACCGATAATTATTAATTTATATAAAAATATATGGAAAATTTGTCTTCTTCTGTATTACAAGCTACCCTGCTCGATGTATATTTTTGCGTTTTCAGGGCCACTTGACTTGGCTCCGTGCTTCAAGAGGTTCCTCTTAGAATCACTTAAGCGGCGGCATGCATGAGCAACACAGTAAAACGAAGGGAAATACGGGGGCCCGTACCAAAGAGCAAAAATAAATTGATATTGCAGTACACAGACACCAACCAGCAAGACTGAAAATAATAAAAAAGACAAAAAGCGAAAAAAACAATCAATTCAGAAACGTCCGACGCGGGGGGAGGGGGCTCCCTAATTACAATTCATCAGCGATTTCAACAAAAAAAAAGTACTGAACATAATATAAATACATTATCGGCCAAAAACGAAAAAAAAAATGTCAAACCGAAAGCATTGGAGCTCGGCTTGCTGCTTCCCCTCCACTTGAAACAACCAAAATATACGATTAGAATAAATTTCAAAAAAAAAAGTCAAAAAAGCCCAAAACAGTCACTCAAGTACTGCTAACAATTTGAAAACAGAAGACGGTGCGTTTTTTTTTCTTTTTCATTTTACTTTCTTGACATAAAATTTACGTTTTTTTTTCTTGGCAATTTTTTTTGTTGTACCCTGTGCTTATTTCGAATCACCGGTGGTCTGTGTATTGTTTGTTGTTCAAACTTAGCTGGTAATTTTGCAATTTTTTTTTTCGTTTTTGGTCTTTTGGTTTCTTTGCTTTTTTTTTTACTTGTTCGCAGTTTTTCAAAGTCGAGCACTTCAAGTACCAGATAATTCAGGTGTTATTAGAAAAAATATTCGTGAAAATATGCATCGGGGCTAATCATTTACCCACTGAGCGCCGAGACGGTGAATTAATCACCAGTTGGTTTATTCAATGGTATAAATGTACCACCTTTGAAAACAACAGTCAATTTTTGGTCCAAATTCAAACCAAAAAAAAACATACGGTTTTTAATTTTTGTATAGCACCAATTATGTGCTACTTTCATATTGCGCATATTGAGGAAAGCAGCGTTCGGAGAAATAAGGCTCGTTTTGCGCCAAACGGGGCGAAATATACAGTCCTGGCTCCCATTCGGGACGGTCCGATTAAGGCCATTTNTGTTATTAGAAAAAATATTCGTGAAAATATGCATCGGGGCTAATCATTTACCCACTGAGCGCCGAGACGGTGAATTAATCACCAGTTGGTTTATTCAATGGTATAAATGTACCACCTTTGAAAACAACAGTCAATTTTTGGTCCAAATTCAAACCAAAAAAAACATACGGTTTTTATTTTTTGTATAGCACCAATTATGTGCTACTTTAATATTGCGCATATTGAGGAAAGCAGCGTTTGGAGAAATAAGGCTTGTTTTGCGCCAAACGGGGCAAAATATACAGTCCTGGCTCCCATTCTGGACGGTCCGATTAAGGCCATTTTAGGGCCGCTTGTTCAAACCATCTCCAAAATTGACCAAAATACGGGCTAGCCAAATAAGGGTCGGTTTTAGAGAAAATACTTATTACCAAAACTAACCTTTATTGCCCACCTCCTGTAGATATCAAATAATTCTGATCGGTGTGTTTGATAAAGATTCAATAAGCATCTTAAAAAAAATAAATAAAAAGTACCTAAATGGCCTCCCTTCCAAAAGTGGTCAATTTCTAATTTGTATTATCTACGACCTGTCTATGATGATAGTGTTAAGAAAAATTGCGAATAATTAGGTTATTCAACGAACGAACAAACTTATTTACGAAGAATTTTGGTTAGATCAAACACATAATCAGTTTCCGATAACGCTTGTCAGGCGCGCGTATTCTCTCCTTTCAATTTGAGTCACCTCTTTGATTAATCGTGGATTATTTTCATGCGAAATATATTTTTTCTTTACTTATTATTATTTTTTTTATATCGTTTTCAAATATTTTCAGAGAACACATAATTTTGTATACAGTCAAGGTTATTTTTAGGACCGCTGTTTCCTATTAGCTACAGGGGGTATGGTTATAAGGTCAAGCCCGAAAAAAATGACTTCACCTTAATGCACTTCAAAAAAAATGACTTGACCTTATAACCATTTACAAAAATTTTTTTGTAACATTTTGTCTTCCCGAAAAAATTATGGTTTTCACTCAGAAAATGTTAAAAAAGACACTATTTTGTAGAAAAAAAGTGTAAAAAGACATGATTTCTATAGAAAAAAAATGTGCTAGCGGGGGGGGNAGTGCAAGGAAAAAATGACTTGACCTTAGTGCAAAAAAGATGACTTGACCTTATAGCGGTCACCTTTTGTGACCTTATAACCATACCCCCCTGTAGTTAAACTGTAACTTTTTCTTGCATATTTATTACATTTTTCATCAGTTCTGAAAACAAATTAACTCCCAAAGGACATTTCAGCTTCCATATAAATGTTAAATGTTCGGCTAAATGGTTAAAATGTTTGGCGTTCGCTCAAAGTCTTACAAAAAAAAACTAAGCCGTTTTTTTTTCAAATTTTTACGCTCTTCCCCTTTTTCCAGTTTATCCGTCAACATTTATTTATTTTTTTTTCGAGTTTGATAACATAAAAACAAACAGTTTTCGTCAAAACAATCAATACCAACTTCTTCCAATTTTCATCGATTCGGAATTTTTGTCAAGAAAAAGGCTGTACACAAAAATGCGATACAACTATAACCGACACATATTGTAAAAAAAGTGATCATTTTACGATTTTTGAAATAAATGCATGAAAAAGTGCACATATAAACCTACAAACGTGGTATAATACATGGTCTAGAAAAGTTGCACAGATGTATTTACAAAATTTCGTTAAAAACGCACATTTATATGATTTAAAGTTTGCAAAATTAAGTGGTGGTCAGATAAAGGGTTAGGGAGTTAGTTTATACGAATTCTCTGTGATCTCTGTGAAATATTTCTAAATAATGTCGTGATTAGTCATGAATAATCGCGAAGATCGCGCCAAAATTAATACGTTAAATGTGAGATTGCATTTCAAATGTGTAAAAACTTCGCAAAGAAAAAAATATAGAGAAAATGCCGCTTAAAACTGGGAACATTACTAAGGTTAGTTACTTCAGGAAATTTCCGATTGATGCAAAAAAAAAAGTGAAAAAAAGAGTTTTGGCGCGAGAAAGTCATCAGGGCCAGAAAAAAAAAGAAGAAAATAACCCAGCTTCGTCGCAAAAAAAAAGTGAAAAAAAAGAGTTTCGGGGCGAAAAAGCCATCGGGGCGATAAAAAGTCGTAAATAACCCAGTTGTGTCGTAGATAATTTTATTATTTACGGCTGACGCCGTAAATAATACATTATTATTGGCGGTGTAATCGACAAAATATTGAAAATCGCTTAAAAAGGCATCGACTAATTTTTTTGAGGGTACTTAGTAAGCTTTTAAATGAATGACCCGATCTTAAAACAATTGACTCTAGTTTCGTGTGAAAAAAAAATTAATAAAAATTGACTAATTGAAAAAAATGAATATTGGCATTTTAAACCACAGTCACTCATCCCATTAAAGTCAGTTTTCTCAAAAATCGTGATTCAAAACTAGTTATTTTAAATCGTGTTATTTCGCACATAGTACCAGTGTACAGTATGAGACATAATAACGCGCTTCTCGCTTTTCTAGTTTTTAAGCTTATTAGAATACAAAATTTGAGAAAACGAGAAGCACGTTATTATACCTCATACTGTAGGAAATTGGATCGAGATCCCATTTTTTCCCACGTGAGCGGGATTATGTCTAAACGGGAAAATTTTGGCCCGGGAAAACGCGGGATTGAGGTTTGCACGGGAACGGGACGGAGCGGGAACGAAAAAGCTTTCCCATTTCGTACTCTGCATAGGACAGGGTGAGGTAATATAGATGCTAAGCCGTTTTTGGTTCGCGAGTGCGCTGAGCGAATATGATTAACCAAAAAACGGCTTAGAATATATATTACCTCACCCTATACACCCCTGCGCCGTCGTGTTGCAACTTCCGCACGATAAAAAACAAAATAACGGAGCGAACGGGAAAATCTGCAAAAAAAAACGGTGACAATTCAATAGCTATAAATTTCCTCAATCAAATGTCAAATAAAAACTTTAAAATTTTCAAAGCTCAAAGAGAACAGATCTACTTCTTAAAGTTAGCTTTC
Source organism: Oikopleura albicans (assembly GCA_004367875.1). Lineage (NCBI taxonomy): Eukaryota > Metazoa > Chordata > Appendicularia > Copelata > Oikopleuridae > Oikopleura > Oikopleura albicans. Next base: position 28,905 of record SCLG01000524.1, on the reverse strand, counting down.
TTTATTTTTTTCTTTTTTTTTTTCTTTCATTTGAAAATCCACTTGATGCGGATATTATGATTTTCCTTTGGCGATCATTTTTTTGATTAAATTGGCCACTTGAAATCATCAACCAATCTTTGTCAAGTGCCGGACAGGATCGCTGTGACCGATAATTTTCAAAACTGCAAAAAAGAAAATGAATCAGTATTTAAAACTCAAATTTTAATTTTCTAATCTTTTAATATTTCAAAATCTTTTATTGGCGGAAAAATGGCAATCGTTTTTGATTTTTTTTGCGTCTGTTTTGCCGTTTTTTTTTATTTCTTCTCGAAAATTAGGTGACTCAATGTGTTTAAGAGCAAGGAAAATAAAGAAGTCGCCAAAAAAATTAACTGTTTTAAACCGAAATGCAAAAAAAAAAACTTTCGGTGGGTGAGATTTTCGCTTGAGACCCACTTGAAAATTCAAACAAGCGCGTTAAAAAACTGACTGGCGGAATTGAAAATTAAAGATTGAAAATAGACGAAAGTAGCAAAAAAAAAAAAAAAAGTTGAAATTCGCTGCTTAAAACCGCCAATTCGACCAAGACAAATATAAACATTGAAAAATATAGCTAACCGGTTGGTGTAATAACAGTCTTTTTTGGCGGAATTAATTCACTACACCACTCGCACTCAAGCTATTCATAATATTTTCATATCAAACCTTAAAGATTGGAATTAACTTTGGTTCCTCTTTTTTTCTAGCTTCTCTTTTTGTTATCTAACCGTAAAATTATCGCACGCGTTTTCCTCGTAAAATAAGTGACCATTTTCTCTTGGCCGTTTTCTGTTTTTAATTTTAAGCGTTTTTTTTTTGAATAAGCGTTATCAAAATAGTGTACATAAGTTGAAAGCAAAAGAAGAAAATAATAACTTGCATGGCCCCTATTAAGTTCGAATGATAAAAAAAGGTTTTTTTTTCTTGAATAAAATTTACACCGCCTGTTTACGGAAGTTAACACCCCTAAAGTTAATAAAAAAGCTCGAGAATTAAAAAGCTCGTAAGTTAACAAAATGCTTGTAAGTTAACAAAATACTCGTGAGTTAACAAAATTATCGGAAGTTAACAAAATGCTCGGAAGATTTAAAAAATGCTCGAAAGTTAACAAAATTCATCGAAGTTAACAGTTGGTTTGCGCCATCTTTCCACTTTTGGTTGAAGCACTAACAAAAAGTTAACAAAATTCCTAGAAGTTAACCAAATTCATGGAAGTTAACACCTTTTTTCTCATCGTTGTGTTAAATTCCGTAAAGAGATGGTGTAGTTTATATATGTATATCGCCAATTTTTGGTTAACTTTTTAGTTTGTATTTGTTAAATTACGCCGGATAAAAATATACCGGTGAAAAAAAGTGAAATGATTATCCGGAAAAAAAGTTTTAGGGGAACGTCAGAAGACAAGTATACGACAGAAAACCGGAAGTGAAATTATTTATAAACCTAAAGAAAACTGTAAAAAAATACTGTAAGTTTTATTACATACTGTATAAGTTAGATATAATTTTATATGTTTCACAGTCCTTGTTCCCAATTCGGCAAACTCCGATTCGACAAGTACACCCAAACTCGGCAAGGATTTTTTCAATGACCCCAATTCGGCAAAGAATTTCAGATTTTTCGCATAAACAGCGTAGCTTTAACTCCCGGCGCAAACGGGCTGTCACATACCCAGGCAGGTGGTACGTTGCCATTATCAATAGAGAAGTCAGCCGTTGTTTACCACCCACCACCCAGAAGGTAACTATATTTAAATTACCGTCCGTAAAAATTCTCCCCTACATCATTCATGGAAAACGTCTCACACCGATAGTTTATTTGAAAACTGAAATTTCAACCTACGCGATGAGCCATGTGTCACGTTATGCGTAGCTGGATGGAATTCACTTCCTAGCCCCCGCGCAGCGGGACATCCTTCCACCCGGGCACGACATCTCGATTCAGTTATTATGGGGCGGTTAAAGGGACCAGATTGCCGCCGCCTCCATGAGGTTCAAAGCATTTTGGACTTTTTTTGGTTGTAAGAACCAGTTTGCAGCGGGCTTAATAATTGCTGTGAAGTTTTTGAAAAAAAAAACTAAGAAAACAGCTGTAAATCCAATTCCAACGGCAAAAGTCACGAAACCGGAAGGAAAAGTGACAAACAATTTTGTGTACACAGGGTGCGCAGTTAACCGCCACCCTCTTAACCGCCACTTTTGCAGTTAACCGCCAGTTAGGGGTCCCACTATTTTCCAGCGATCACGCCTACGCCCTGCGCAGTTAACCGCCAGTTTGCAGTTAACCGCTATTTGGAATTTTCACATATATGGGAATGGGGTATATGGGAATTTTTCATAAATTTTTGGTAATCTTGGTGAAATATTGAGCTTGAGTGATCAATTTTACAAATTTATTTCCATGATCAATGCCTTTTTTGTACAAACTTTTCGTCAATTTACTTTGTTAGGTTAGTTCAAAAACAAAATTGTTTTTTTATTCCGTATATACCCTTTGTTAATAACAGTCATGCCTTAAAAATGCTATAGTGACGTTCTATAAAAAGAAGTTTTTTTTTAACCCCCAACCAAAAAACAGGGACGTTTGTCCCTACACCAGAAATAGACGAATTTTATTTGTTGTTCGGCTTTATTAGATGAATTGACAATGAAATTCAACATAGAAAAAGCAATTATGAATCCGTAGAACACAAAAAAAAATGAATGATATTTTTTTAATCACGAGTAATTGATGATTAATTGAACTTGGTAAACGGCCAAAAACAGTTTTTTTTGCAATAAATGCACTAAAAATTTTTTTTTTTCAAACATGTTTTTTACTTAATGTGGTTAATAGCAAAGTTCTGACAAAATGAAAAAAAAGTTAACCATTTAGGTCTTCCGGTTAACCGGCAATTAACCTGTAAATGAGTTGTATAAAAGTTTTGTTTTTGTGGTAAAATCGGCCTAAAAGTGTCAAAGGATAGTCGGAGATCTTTCGAAAGTGTGCCTATTCAATTTAGGACCATCGATTTGCTTATCGTGCAAATTATGAACGATCAGAGAAGACTCTCAGAAGAGAAAATACAAAACAGGGACAAACGTCCCTGTTTTTGGTTGGGGTACCGCTAACTATTTTTGGTTGGGGGTTAATTGTTAATTTCACAGATTTTCGAAAATATTTGAAATTTAGTTTCAATCTCTGGTTTTTGATTATTTTTCAAATTAAAACTTATAAAAACTTTTATTTCAATTTATTTGATTCAAATATTTCAATTTAAAATGTTTCAAATCATGATAAATTTGAAATTTGAAATTATGACTCATCCTTTTTGTTTTTATCTAAAATTGTCCAATTCTCATTGGTCAAAAACCTTATTTTCCGTTAACTGCCACTTTGACACTTTCATCCTTATTTTCAGTTAACCGCCACTTTTTCCAAGTAAGTCGCCTACGCACTGCGCAGTTAACCGCCACTTTTGCAGTTAACCGCCAGTTGGGGACACCGCGAAGGGTGGCGGTTAACTGCGCACCCTGTGTATTTTCTGTTCGTGTCATTCATCAAGTTCACGTCGTCTGGCACATGTATAGAATAATTAATAATATTTTTTTTTGTATTATTTTTATTTAATACCGGATTGATCGGAAAGAACCGAGTGTTCGATTTTTCTTTCAAGTGGTTTTAAAAACAGAACGAAAAAAAACAGAATTGAAATACTGTTTGAGGTGAGAAATGAAAAAAAAAACTTCTTTTTTTTTTCAATATTTTATTATTAATCGTCGGTGCTTGACTTGTCAGTTATTAATTCATGTCTAATATTTTTTTTTCTCAACGAACGAAAAAAATAAAATAAAAAAAAGACTGAAGGCTGGTTTTTTTTGACGCACCTTCTTTTTTTTCATTGACAAATTTTACTGTAACATCCTGCAGTGTCCTGTAATGACAACTATATCATGTAAATGAATTATTCAGCGGAAACTTAAAGGGGCTCCGCTTTACCAAATATAGTCACCCATATAGTTCAAGTAGAAGGCGAGTTCTAATGAGGATTGAAACCCACACAGAACTTTCGGCTTTTTGGATCCACTTCAGTTTGGAAAACGCTACATTACAAGCTTATATAACCCCTTGCGCAGTTATCTTGCCGAAATGTAATATATGGTCATGTTCTCGTAATATTTCATCATGTTTTTGCCTTGGCTGCCAAGCCTTGGCAGTTATCGTGCACCTAGTTGTTTCGCAGAAATTTTAACAAAATAATTTTGCTGTCTACGCTCTGCGCAGTTATCTTCCCATTTTTGAAAATACTTTTGCAAAATAACTGCGCAAGTGGTTTATAGGATCGATCACAAAAATTGCCCAAAATTTTGAGTGCGTTTTCGAGGGAAGAAAAAGCCAAGCCAAACCAAGTCAAAAAATTTCGAGAAGAGATAAAGCCAAGCCAAGCCAAAATTTTCCGAGAGGGAAAAAATCGAAGCCAAGCCAAACCAAGCTAATGAAATTGCCTGGCCTTGCCGAACACAGTCCCAAATCGTCAAAAAATCCGAATATTATGACAAATTTTAGGCCCTAAGACTCTTAGGCTAAGAGTCATAAACTATGACTCATAGCCTAAGAGTCATAGGCTATTTTTTATGATATATGCGGTACAACTGTATTTCGTAAATCAAGATATTTATCCCATTTTGAGATGTCAGTTTAAATTCAATCCAATTTGCGTTCCAATGGCCGTTACTTTGTTAAATTCCAGATTATCTGTTTTCTGGTTGCCAGTTTTGGGGCGTTTTTTTACTTTTTTTCGACGTTTTCTGAGTGATTGGATAATTTACATTTTTCGAGTAGTTGTGACTTAATAGTGATTTTTATATGAACCCAATTAATTAATTAAATGAATTTAATGCTTTCGGAGTCATTTTGAATGGGTTAAAATAAGTGTGCTTAAAGCGCTATTGAATATCCTTGAAGCTCTTGTTAGCACGCTTCAGGTCTTTTCCTATTGCCCTAATAGACCCTTATAGCCTCTCATAAGGAAGCCCTTATAGCGGATAAATTTCGAAAGGACCTCTTAGATAATGAGCGAAAGGTGTTAAAGTGGTTTTCTATTACATACGTTCAAATCAAACAGATTACATCAAAACGATTTGTTACGTTTCTTTATTACACAAAGGAAAAGTTCAGAAAAAATTGGGAAAAAAAATTGTAGAAAA